>JAJOZX010001519.1:467500-535000 GCA_023014485.1 Bathynomus jamesi
TGCTCGCTATTTCCACAGTGTCTAGGGATCTTCTCCATATCCAGTATAGAGTGTAGCTATTTCATTTTTACAGTTTTTAATCAATAATGTGTTCCATTTGTCCGGACCTGCATCTGAATGTTATTTCATTTGTCCTATACGTAGCTCATGCCATATCTTCAGGAGTAAAATCAAAATCTGTTATACGATCTTCTTGCAATTTCTCTTCAAAGAATGTATCTACGTCAGGTATCGCTTTGTCACCTTTTGGGGTGCTGAAGACTGATTCATACTGAGCTCTCAGTGTTTCAGATACTTCTTTTAGATCGTCCGTTAGTTCATTATTTCCTTTCTTTAAGGGCCTAGTGGCGCGTTTTTGTTTTTCTTTTCGCATAGCCATAGAAGTATTTTAGATTATCCTCCTTTATTACTTCTACCGCTTTTTCCTCTTCTCTCTCTGTATGGCCTTTAATCAGGGCTTGTATGATCCTATCAATTCTCTTCAGTTTTTCTTGTATTACGTTCCTGGTATTGTTACCTCTGCAATTCATTAACTTCCCTCCTACTCTCTTTTTTTTGTGGAAAATTGTTCGCTTTTGCCTCTAACCAATTCCTCTTTCCTTTTAGCTGTGCATTCAGAGCATATTTTTTTTTTTAATTTCCAGCGTCTTTTCTTTTAAGATTGTTGGCATTTCTTCAGTTGTTTTATTCTCCAAAACTGTTTTCCACTCTATTTGGGCCATGTGTGATCTGATTCCTTCCCAATTTATAGTCTTGGAGTTTAAGTTAAAAGTTCAAAATTTGCTTCTTTCTTCAGTATGGGTATTACCTTTTAATGTTTTTGCCATATTTGTTGATATCTCGATTATGTTGTGGTCTGAGATAATAGTTGGGGTTATTTTTATATCAACAATCAAGTTCGTGTTATTTGTGAATACCAGATCTTGGCAGTTATTTTTTCTGGTGTTTTCTGTTATCCTTTGTGTTAGGAACGAGCAGTATTCCAACTTGGGTATGATCAGTGTTTTCAATAGAGGAATCCTTGTATTCCTATCCCTTCGTTTAAAGGTTCTCAGTATCTGCTCAGTTATTCTCTTTGCTCTGTTTACTGCTATCTTGTTTTGTTTTTCAAATTTCGCATCGTCAATCATTACCGTACAACTCCTAATCTTTTGCTTTAGAATTTCTCTGAATTTCCTGTCCCTTTGGGGTATAGTATTCCATGAATTTTAGGTCCTCCCTTTTTCCGTACTGTAGCAGTTGAAATTTCTCAGTGTTAAACTTCATATTGTTGTCTTCCGTCCAATTGTAGGTTCTGTTCATGTCTGTTTGTAGAGATCCTATATCCTCTGGGTTTCTCATTTTTCTACTGATCTTTAGTGAAATAGATGACGACGTTACCAGAGACAGCACAGTAACATCGTTCGCCGATGATACAAAGATCAGTAGATACATAAGAAACCCAGAAGAAATAGGATCTCTACAAACAAACATGAACAGAATCTACAAGTGGACGGAAGACAACAATATGAAGTTTAACACTGAGAAATTTCAACTGTTACGGTACGGAAAAAGAGAGGACCTAAAATTCATGGAATATTATACTCCAAATGGACAGGAAATTCAGAGAAATTCTAAAGCAAAAGATTAGGAGTTGTAATGACTGATGGTGCGAAATTTGAAACACAAAATGAGATAGCAGTAAACAGAGCAAAGAGAATAACTAGGCAATACTGAGAACCTTTAAACGAAGGGATAGGAATATAATGATTCCTCTATTGAAAACACTGCTCATACCCAAGTTGGAATACTGCTCGGTCCTCATATAAAAAGGAAGACATTAGACAGCTAGAAGAGATTCAGAAAAGCTTCACAGCCAAGATCAATGGGTGCAAAGAACTAAATTACTGGGAAAGGTTACGCGAATTAAACCTATATTCACTGGAAAGGAGAAGAGAGAGATATACCATTATTTACACTTGGAAAATAATGAAGAAACTAGCCCCTAATCTTTCTCTGAACCCTATAACCACTAAAACAACAGTGGAAAGTAGAAAAGAAAGACTGTGTCGTGTTCCCAAATTAAAGGCTGGACAGGGAACATCCTTAACCCTGAGAGAAAATAGTTTTGTTGTGAGAGGACCAAGACTGTTTAAACAGCTGCCCAAAGACCTAAGGAACACGAGCGGTGTTGCTGTGGACATCTTCAAAAGAAGATTAGACGCCTGGCTCAGAACAATCCCCGATGAGCCGGGCGTACCCGACTATGTGAGGTGGAGAGTACAAAAAAAACAACTCTCTACTTCACCAGGCCAACTCGAGAGGAAGGGCGACAAGCTTGACCTTCGTGAAATGAGGAATCATAGCGCGGAACATTTGAAAGGTTAAAAGGAAAGGTGGTGTAGTGGTTAGCATCGCTGACTACGAATCCATCGGCCACGGGATCGAGACCCGGTGGTGACGGCAGGCGGCTCGCAGCAAAACCCAGCTGTTCATCCTTCCACACAATAAAAGTTGGTTGGTAGATAAATGGGTACCCTGGGTACCCTAGTGGTTAAGACGCTGACCACCCATGATGGGGTGGTTCGGATTCCACATTAAACTGCAGGTCTAAGGAGGAGTGACAAACTTGATCTTCGTCAGAATGAACAATTCGGACGGAGGTAAAACCAAGGTAAACCAAGGTTATATATTCTGCATTGGTATCTTTCGTCAAATTCAATTTAAAACGGAGCATTTTTCTGAAAAACTGCAGACAAGTTTCTTTTACTTGGAAACATTTTGGGATCTTCAACGTCTTCATAATACAGACTAGTGACAAAAGTAAATAGACAGCTTTGTTTTTTACCAATTTTTTTATTTAATTATAAAAGTGGCTAAATAATAAATTTATTGAATCAACAAATGCGACTGGGAAAGGAACACGATTTTATGGAAGTGATCCAATTATTATTTACTGAATTTTATAATCAAGTAAAAAAAAAAAAATAAATAAAATAAATAAAAATGTTTACTTACTTTTGCCAGTCCTTTGTAGATACCTCTCTCTACAACGGATTTTTTATAATTTATATATATATATATATATATATATATATATATATAGCAAAAGAACTAAATATAACAAAGAATATAATATATTATAATATATATAACTAATATATAGCAAAGAACTAAGTTACTGGGAAAGGTTACGGGAATTAAACCTATATTCACTGGAAAGGAGAAGAGAGAGATACACCATCATTTACACTTGGAAAATAATGGAGAAACTAGTCCCTACTTTTACTCTGAACCCTGTAACTCCCCAAAGACCTAAGGAACACGAGTGATGTTGCGGTGGACATCTTCAAAAGAAGATTAGATGCCTGGCTCAGAACAATCCCCGATGAGCCCGGCATACCTGGCTATGTGAGGTGGAGAGTACAAGAAACCAACTCACTACTTCACCAGGCCAACTCGAGAGGAGGGGCGACAAGTTTGACCTTCGTTAAATGAGGAATCATCGCACGGAAGATTTGAATGGTTGAAAGGTCATATATAACATATACAATATATGTAAAGAACGACGCTTGTGTAGAAGAGCGTTCCGCACAAGATGAGGAGGGAGAACGAGCAAATGAAAAATGAGGTACCTCCCAGGAATCGAACCCGGGATCATCCAATTGCCGGTCGGATATGCTAACCACTGCACCAAGGAACCCGATTAGTCAGTACTCGTACACAAGCGTCGTTCTTTACATTAATTATACTCTGTGTTGTTTGCAGTTAAAATGTACATATACAATATATATATATATATATATATTTAAGAATTAAAATTTAATGAAGTTCATACGTGGACAAAAATTTTAGAGAATTTTTTTTGAGGTGCCTCTTTTCTGACTGTTGCAGAGAGAGAAAAAAGAGAGAGAGAGAGAGAGAGAGAGAGACAGAGACAGAGACAGTCAGACAGACAGACAGACAGACAGAGGTAAACGATGCGGAAAAATTCAAATAAAAAATTCATGAAGGATCATTGTTGCGTGTTTGTTGCTTTTTTATACACTTTAATGGAGAACTTAAAACATCTGACGATCGTTACGCTCGGTAAAGAATTCAGACATGAAGATATGTATGGATAATGCTTATTCAAGTACGTTTTATCCGTACATGTCTGATGTAAGCACTCCAACAAATGTTATTTGTGCACCAATGGCGGATTCAGGTGAGGGGTGGTCGGAGCAATTAGGGACCTACTGTATACCCATTTGGTCGACGTGACACATAACATCTACACTTTAAAAAACTGCCAACAACTTAACCTAACTTAAGCTACCTCACAGTAATTCGTCGATTTTATGTCGTTTGTTAGAGGACTTATGATCAATTGCCCTCCACCCACCCCCACTAAACTGTTATATTGTGCCTTTGCATTGGAGTATATGACGCCTTTTTCCGCCATTCGTATACGTACAGTTGATTAAAAAAACTATTGTTAATCTCCATGTTTTTACTGATAAATATTGGTAAGGAACATTGAGTTTAACATTTTCTTTTACTGACTCTATATTTTCTATATTAATTAAAATTTACTGGATATTGTAAATACCCGTATACAGTACTTTTCATAGCAATATGCAAAAAACATTTAAAATCTAAGCTTTGCCTACAGTGCATATATATATATATATATATATATATATATATATATACACCGTCTGCCGAAAAAAAAGGTTCACTCTAAAAACAGCCATGAAATCAACATTTATTAACCAATCATAATGAAACTCATACAGCGCAAAACTATGTAAACAGTATACTGTATATGTACACCAATTTTCAGGTTATTATATTCAAAATCAATGATTTAATGAGGATTGTTTATGTTCAACAAATTTTGTTGGTGAACATCGCTCCAGTTTTGAATTCTGGGAGTCCGCAAAGGCGGTAAAACTTTGGTAACAAAATTTTTATTCTCATTTTAGTTATAAAATACATCATAAGATCTATAAAATATAGGAAATGCCCCATTAAAAAACCATGAAAATAAAAAAAAGGATTTTGAATTTCGAAACAGAACTTAAATCCTAAGTTTACAAAAGAAATCAAATTAACATTTTACTCTTTTGGAATTCCTATTAAAAAAATTGTTCAATGTGTTTCCCTTCTGTTTCAACAATTTTCTTCATTCTTGGACGAAATTCATCAATGGTGCGATCGATCTGCTCCTGTGGTATCTCTTCCCACTTCTCCACAAGAAGCTGATGCAAGTGATCAACATTTCTCACCCTGCTCCTATGAACTCTCTGTGCCAAATTTTCCCAGATTCCATAGTCAACAGGGTTCAAGTCAGGACTGTTAGGTGGTCAATTTTGGGGTTCAAGTAATTCTAGAACAATATTTTTTAAGTATTCCACAGTTCCTATTGCTGTATGTGACATTGCTCCTTCTTGCTGAAAAAGATAACCACCGTTGGCCAGATTTTCCATTTCGGGAAGCATGTTCCGCAGCAGAATATTTTGGTAGGACTCGGCATTGAATTTTACACCAGGCTCAGTAAAATGAGTGGATGTTTTTCCTAACTTTGATATGCCAACTGACACCACGACACTAGCTGAGAAATGAGTTCTGGTTGCAAAAAGTCTGCTATCAGGTATTTCATTCTTACATTGGACGTGCAAGTAAACTGTCATTTTGACTGTTCCGACGTGGCTCCACAGTGAATCTCTTTTCATCAATGAAAAAAGCCTTTGAAAGTTTATCACATGTTACTCGCCGTACTTATGCGTCTCACACTAGTTTCTGATAATTGTAACTCTTTTGACATGCGAGCTGGTGTCATATGGGTTCCTGGATGGTTTTCTTGATTTAATATACGTTCTTGTATGCGAACAGTTTTCGGTCGCCCACTTTCCTCTCTTCTTTTGATATCCCCAGTCTCGTCAATTTTCTTTAGAAGCTTTGTCAAACCACCAAGAGTCCATCCTTTGTTGGGGAATTCAGATAGTAGTTTCGTTCGTCCATATCCCTTTTCTAGTCTATAATGCTTAATTATAATCTTATCTTCCTCTGAAAATGGCATATTCACTATATTCTATAACCCTGCAAAAAAAATCGTATATTAGAATTTAAAAAAGTGAAAATGGAAATAAAGGATTCTTGATTAGTTTGTAGAGCATCAGTTGTAGTATTATTAGAGAAATATTTAATAAATCGTTATTTTTGATAGCTTCGAACTGAAATTTGGTTTACAGGTGATGTTTTATGTATCTTTTACGTGTATAAGTTTCATACTGATTGTTTGAAAAATGTTGATTCCATGGATGTTTTTAAAGTGAACCCTTTTTTTGGCAGACGGTGTATATATGCAATTGGGCCCTTAAGGAAGAGAAATAATGAACTAACCGACGATTCAAAAGAAATAGCTGAAACATTGAGAGTCCAGTATGAATCAGTTTTTAGCACCCCAAAAAGTGACAAAGCGATACCTGACATAGATGCATTCTTTGAAGAGACATTGCAAGGAGAGTGTATAACAGACTTTGATTTTACCGCATAAGATGTAGCGAGAGCTATAGGACAAATTAAACCACATTCAGCTGCAGGTCCGGACAATTGTTACGCATTATTGATTAAAAACTGTAAAAATGAAATAGTTACACCTTTATACTGGATATGGAGAAGATCCCTAGACACTGGGGAAATACCGAGCATCTTGAAAAGAGCAAACATTGTCCCTATATATATAAAGGAGGGGGCAGATCTCAAGCAAAGAACAACAGACCAGTGTCATTGACGTCCCACCTCACCAAAGTGTTTGAAAGAGTAGTAAGAGAGAAAATTTATAATTTCTTGGAGACACTGAAAAAATTCAACGAAAATCAGCACGGATTCCGATCAGGTAGACCATGCCTATCACAACTAATAGAATACTACAACAATATCCAAGATGCACTGGAAGGCAATGACAACTACGAACGATGTCATATACATAGATTTTGCTAAAGCTTTCGACAAATGTGATCACGGTATAATAGCACATAAAATGAAATATATGGAAATAACAGGCAAAGTGGGAAAATGGATCTACAACTTCCTCAGAGATCGTCTACAGGTGGTCAAAATTCAACGGATATCATCATCAGAATCGGAAGTACGCAGCTCAGTACCACAAGGTAGAGTACTGGCCCCACTCCTGTTCATTGTCATGCTAACAGACATAGACAGCGGAGTAAACAGCAACAGTATAATAACATCCTTTGCAGACGATACAAAGATCAGCAGAAAAATCAGCGATGTAAATGAAGTGGAGGCCTTGCAGAGGAACACGAACAAAATATATAAATGGTCATTTCATCTCTTGAGATATGGTCGAAAAGAGGAACTTAAACAGACTGCATATTATGCTCCAGATAAACAGGAAATTCAGAGAAGCACGAAAGCGATCGATCTGGGGGTAATAATGACCGATGATGCGAAATTCGAAACACAAAATTAGATAGCGATAAATAAAGCAAAAAGAGCAGCGGGACAGGTACTAAGAACGTTCAAAAGAAGGGACATAACAATAATGATTCCACTGCTAACAACGCTGATTATACCAAAACTTGAATACTGCTCAGTTTTGACGTCCCCATATAAAAAGAAAGAAACTAATAAACTAGAAGAAACTCAGAGGCATTTCACAGCAAAGATTGATGGCTGCAAAGAACGCAACTACTGGGGAAGACTACGTAAACTAAATCTGTACTCCCTGAAAGAAGAAGAGAGAGGTACACATTAATCTACATGTGGAAAATGATCGAAAAACTGGTACCAAACCTCAAACAAAACCCAATTACCATTCAAACAACCATGGAAAATAAGAAAGGCACGATGTGTAGTGTTCCCAAATTAAAGGCCCGACAAGGGACTAGGGATGGAAAATAACCGAAAAGTGTAAAACCGGTTTTCACCGTCGCTATATTCTTAAAGCCGGTTTCTACCGGTTTTCACCGATGGGATTCTGTATGCTTTTTAGGGAGGTAAATGATCAAAATATTAAACAGAAATAAGGTTTTAATTGATTCAATCAAGTATGTGTAACATTTGAAAAAAGTTTATTATCGAACTTGATTTTTTAAATAACATTTGAGAAAACAAAGAGCATTAAGTGTCTGATCTGACATTCTTGATCGAATCTTTGTGACGAATAAACCAGCAGCTGAAAACACTCTCTCGGACTCTACGCTGGTGGCTTTTATTGTAAGCAACGCCTCGTACATTCGATCCAAATTTTCGCTTCTATTCAAAGTAGCTTCAAAATATTTGAATTCATTGTTTACGTCAAATGTCTCAGAAGAATCTTTCTTGGGTTTCATTTTCAGTTTGTTCATCTCACACATGTACTCGTTCATAAGTTGATCGTCATCATTTACTTCACGACCTGAGCTACATTGTAAATCTTCGAGTTTCGAAGCAATTGATTGGACTTGGTCGTCTGATTCTGAAATTTGGCAAGCTTCTGGAAAAAGCCTCTTAAATGTATGAGGAACGGTGCTGATGACTCATTTTTCAAGACCTCGGGATTGTGGAGAAAACTCAGCAAGGCGACAGCTTCTTTTTGTCTTCTCGATGAGTAGCGATCAATGAGACACTGACGTAGCTCAAAAGCTAAAGGATTGTTTTTGCTTTCAAATTTATCCAAAATGAACTTCATGAAAGATTCAGCTTTGAGCAAATTTGCATCTTCGGAACAGAGTCCCTTCAAAACAATTTCCATTCTTCATCTGAAATCGTCTCTGTTGAGCGTATCACTCTGAGGGCCTTTGGAATGCAATTTTTGAGTTTCAAAAATCTTTCTATCATGGCCAAAAGACTGTTCCACCTCGTTCTACATTCAAGGATAAGCTTCATTTCCTTTCCATTAAATTCATCTTTGACAAAATCCTGCAATCTCTCATTTTTCAGAGGAGACTTTCGAAATATGCGGCAGATTTTTCTCACCTTATTTATTACTTTTAAGTAATCTTCTCGAAGTTTTAGAAGAACAATTACGTCATCTATGTCGGACTCAAAAATTGTATCAGTGCATAAAATTTCACACTCATCTTCGCTTAACTCATGTGCAGAGTGTTCATCTTCTTTGATGGCTTCATCTTCAGGGGTAGGGTCACTTTCCCCTTCAACTGAATTTTCAGCAGTTTTTTAATACAAGATATCCAAAACCGCGAGATGTATAGCATGTACAATGCATTGCTGGTGATCAGGTACTATTTCTCTTCCAAATTTGACCATTACTAAGGCACCGTCGGTGGTGCAATCCACGATATGCTTATCTAGGTCCAAGCCAAAGTCTTCCAATCTTTTCCTAACGATTGCAATAGTTTTGGTGCTACCGAGAGAACCATTTATTTTCACGAGACAAAGAGACCAATGTTGATTTTCATCATGAACATTAATATTAATATATCTTTGGTTTTGCAAAGATGTATACTCATCCATAGTTAATGAATAGCGGATTCCTTGTTTCACCTGATTCTTGAAGTAGTTGACCAATTCATGTTTCTTTTTCTCATAAAAACTAAGCACCATTTTTCTGACACCATTATGGGAAGTTGGATGAGGCTTGTATTTTATCTTTCTTAGGCTTTTTTGAATGAATTCACTTTTAGCAATTGATTGGAAACTCAGTCCATCTACACACGCAAGTTTCGAAATTTCCTCTTCTATGGACTTTTTTTGCACACACTCCTCCACTGTTCTTTGTTTCTTCAATGGCTGATTAATCTGGTCGATGTTTATGTTATGCCATGAATATTTTTCATGTGGGATGATAAACTTGAAGTAGAACCTCCACAACACTTTAAAACTTTGTGACATGTCAGACACTCTGCTTCTTCTTTATTCTTACGAGTGAAATGATACCAAGCATTTATTTCTTTGACATGATGGAGTATTAAATCTTAGAATCTTAACTGGTCAATGTGCAATCATCCACATAACATTCAAGACTGAAGCATCAATTATTTACACTTATAAACAAACAAAAAACGATACGAAACGATGCAAAACGTAATTACTATGTTTTTAAACGTTTGGAAATGTTTGTTTCATAGAAAATGGGCCAAAGTGATCGGAGACTTGCGCAAAAATGTGAAAACCGGTTCTTATCGTCGGTTTCGGTGATGATTAAAAATTTTCATCACCGGTTAAAAACCGGTTTTTCAAAACCTGGTTCCATATCTGCAAGGGACCTCCTCAACACTGAAGGAAAATAGATTGGTGGTCAGGGGGCCAAGACTTTTTAACCAGCTTCCTAAGGACCTCAGTAACGTTACAGGGGTCAAAGTTGAAGTCTTTAAGAGAAGACTAGCTGCCTGGCTGAGGACGGCACCAGATGAGTTGGGTGTACCTGGCCATGTACGGTGGAGAGCGCAAGAAAACAACTCGCTACTCCACCAAGCCAGACCTAGAGGCGGGGCCACCAGCTTGACCTTCGTGTGAAGAGAGACCAACGCACTGAACAGCAACGAGGTTAAGGAGGTTATATATATATATATATATATATATATATATATATATATATAACCTTTGGCAACCTTTGGTTTGCTTCCGCCCGAATTGTTCATTCTGACGAAGTTCAAGCTTTTCACGCTCCCTTAGACCTACAGTTTAACGTGAAATCCGAACCACGCCCCACCAGCAGCCCAGCGTTTTCACCACTAGGCCACCCAGGGTAACCATTTATCTACCAACCACTTTCTTTATTGCGTGGAAGGATGAACAGTTGGGTGACGCGTCGCGAATACAAGAGGCGAACTCGCCAAACCAGTTTTGACCCTTGATAGATAACCTGGGCCGATTTTGGACCCCGCGTGATATGCGCTTGTCGCCGCAGTTCGCAGCTTTCCTGGCGCAGGGTA
Organism: Bathynomus jamesi; assembly: GCA_023014485.1. NCBI lineage: Eukaryota > Metazoa > Arthropoda > Malacostraca > Isopoda > Cirolanidae > Bathynomus > Bathynomus jamesi. Next base: position 478,366 of record JAJOZX010001519.1, read on the forward strand.
ACCACGTAGTCCAGGCTAGCTTCAGTTCTCCTCCACCACTGCAAGAGGGAAGCTGCGTCACTTCGGTCTCGTGCTTTGTTTGTGTGCTTCTGGTGTGCTTGGGGTCCAGAGGACCCCTGGTTACCTAGAGTGTGCAGTTGTCACTATACAATAGATTTTTATATAACAATGCAAATTTGGAGTGTTTGGTGAATTGTGTGGTTACAGGGAAATAGATTGTTATTGTGATGATTGTTTGTTTGTGACTATGGCGTGGGGTCATTTGGGCCCCGGGATGCCGCTAGCGCGAGTATTTTTACAGACGCTGAACTGAATCATTTGGTGGAAACTATTTGTAATATTGTGATTATTATAGTAGGAAAACATTATAAAGTGGAGTGCTGTTATTTTGTTGTATATCATATGTTTCAGCAAAAAGATACCCATGGGGTTATATGTGTGTTTGATGTTCACAGTTAGACTAGATGGTGATTTTTAGTGTAAAAAAAAAAAAGAATCATGGTGTTAGTGTTAAATGATGTATTTCTTTATTTCAGAATTTCATGTTATTTCAAGGTTGAACACTTTTAGTGAACACTTTATATTGTTATCATGGCTTCAAAGAAAAAGTATCTAAAATCTGAGTGAAATTTGTGACATGCTATTCACTCTAGAGGAGGAAGAGGATGTGGATGACGTGGAGGAGGGGTATGATAGTGAAGAGGGCAAGGAGTACATTCCACAGGTCCACCTCTGCTCCTGTTGCCTCCACCTCTGCTCCACTTGTTACTGCTCCACCTGCCAAGAAGCAACACACCAAAAGTCAGGAGGATGTTCGGGAGGATGACCTCCTCGAGAAGTTCGACAAGCCGTCCCTCCACGCATGTAATGGACCTAGATGGAGTGCCACGCCTGTATCGAGGCCTGCAACACGTACACCACAGCGAAACATAATAACAACGACGAGCAGAGGCCCGAATGCACTTGCCATGTTGGCTGATACTACAGAAAGGTGCTTGGAGTTGTTTTTCGATGACGATTTCATTGCAGATATCGTCAGACACACCAACGTTTACATTACTGCCTTGGGGCCCAGAAGTTCGCCAAGCAGAAACCAACGGTGAACAAGACAATAAATTAAATTAAATTAGGGCGCTGTTTGGCATCCTCATTTTCTCCGACCCCAGACAAGACAACCACGTGACCACATTAGAGATGTGGATCCAGAGGTTTGGCCCTCCCATCTACCGTGCTGCTATGAGTGAGCGCAGGTTCTGTTTCCTGGTTTCGACGACCAAGCAACAAAGGTGGAAAGCGTCAATGATGACAAAGTGGCACCCATCAGAGATCTGTGGGACAAGTTTATTGATAAGTGTGGAATTCACTATGCTCCTGGCGACAACCTCACCGTCGACGAGCAGCTCCAAGCTTTCCGTGGGCACTGGGGGTTTAGGATGTACATCCCAACAAGTCAGCAAAGTACCACATCAAGTTAGTGATGGTATGCGACGTTGAGTCTAAATACATGCTCAACGCAATACCATACTTGGGGAAGCATACCAAACCTCCTGCCGGGCATATGTTGGGGCACTACTTCACCAAGGAGCAAGTGAAGTCCTACAACCACACGAACAGAAATGTCACCACAGATAACACCGGTCTGCATGAAAATCGATTTCTTTATTTTGAGTTGTGATTCTGAAGCAGTTCGCTGCGCTGAATTAAAAAATGCTACCAGTTTTTTTCTATCACCCACAGTTTTAAAGTTATTAGCAAAACAATTTTGGGGCGTTTTGTAATTTTTTACCTTTTTTATCTTTAATTAATTTCGTTTTTTCATATTTTTCAGATGGATAATTCTAACATTACGTCTTTAAAATTTTAATAATGACTTCTAGAGGATGTACCCATAGTCCAGACATATTTTGTTATATTTGTGGTCGGTATGTTGTTGTAAAACAAAGGACAAATGTAACGACCTTCATTAAGAGAGCTTATCATGTTTATTTTGGAATTAAATTAGGAGATCAAGACGAAAGTTGGGCTCCACACAAGGTTTGTCTTACGTGTGTTGCGGCACTAAGGAATTGGAGCAAAGGTAAAAAGAAAAGTTTGCCATTTGGGATCCTATGGTATGGCGCGAGCCTAGAAACCATACCGACGACTGCTACTTCTGTTCTTGCAATGTTAAAGGTTATAATGCAAAGAATAAAGAGAGCCTTCAATACCCAAGTCTTCCATCTGCAATAAGGCCGGTACCCCCATGGTCCAGAAGTTCCTATTCCCCACCCACCCGAGAGTCTGGATCAATACAATTCAGATTCTGATTCAGCTCCAAATCCAGACAATGATGATGTTTATGAACAGCCAACAGCTGACCGAGATCTTCCTAAACCATTAACCCAAACCGAACTAAATGACTTAGTCAGGGATTTGAATCTGCCTAAGGACTCTGCAGAACTTTTGGGGTCTAGATTGCAGGAGAACAATTTATTGGCATCCGACACATACTTCGCTTGGTACAGAAATCGTGAGAAAGACTTCGTACCTTTTTTCGAAGAAGATGGTCCCTTGGTATTTTGCAAGGACATCACAGGATTAGTGTGCAAGCTAGGCATCGAATACCGAACCAGTGACTGGAGGTTGTTTATAGATTCCTCTAAAACCAGTCTAAAAGGAGTGTTACTGCACAACGGTAACAAATATGCATCAATCCCAGTGGCCCATTCTACTCATTTAAAAGAGACCTATGATAACGTGAAACTGTTTCTGGAAACAATTCAGTATCAAAATCACAGATGGATATTGTGTGGGGATCTCAAAGTCCTTTGCATGTTACTTGGGCAGCAATCAGGATACACTAAGATGCCATGTTTCATCTGCGAATGGGATAGTCGAGCACGTGACCAGCACTGGAAGAAGAAAACTTGGCCCCCTAGAGAGAATCCTACCCCAGGATCAAAGAACATTTTACATGAACATCTAGTTGAACCAAATAAAATCCTCCTACCACCCTTGCACATTAAGTTAGGCTTGATGAAGCAGTATGTCAAAGCATTGAATAGAGAAGGTGAGTGTTTCAAGTACATTTGTTCAAAATATCCAAAGATTAGCTACGAGAAAATAAAGGAAGGTGTTTTTATAGGTCCTCAGAAAGTTATTGACAGACGATCATTTCCTGAACACAATGACCAATAAAGAAAAAGAAGCATGGCTTGGTTTCAAAGATGTTGTTGAAAACTTCTTGGAAAACTACAAAAGCCAAAATTATGAAAGACTGGTGGAAAATATGCTTAAAAAGTTTTGCGCCTTAGGCTGCAACATGAGCCTGAAAGTTTACTTCTTATTTTCGCATCTTGACCGTTTTCCCGAAAATCTCGATGTCAGTGAGGAGCAAGGGGAACGATTTCACCAGGACATCAAAACCATGGAAAGAAGATATCAAGGAAGATGGCATACAAATATGATGGCGGATTACTGCTGGTGTCTGCAACGAGATCAGCCTAACGCACAGCATAAGAAAACATCAAAGAAGCACCGGTTTAGTCGTCATTAGTCAGATCTACCTTCGTAGTCTTAAGTCTTTGGAATAAGTCCTGAAATGTTTGCAAGTAAAGAAGGTAAATATATTTTGTTTCTTTCAGTTATTTTTTTATTCTTTCATAAACAAGCAATATGCTTGTCCAAGAGCTAGGAGCTATTTAATTCTGCTTTAATTAGGTTTTACTCTATCACCTAAAGATTTCGTGCTACAAGGGGTGTTGTAATACCTCATCTGTCCCCAAATGTTAACCACCCATTGATGGGAGGGAAGAGAGTATTTTGCTGGGAACGGGACTGGTTGTTATATATATTTACCCTACATTATTATGTAAGCGTTACTGTAGTCTATAACAAAAAAATTTATGGTTTAGCATGTGCAATCCAATGTTGGTCTCGATAAGATGGTTCACATTTGGGGATAAATGGGGGATTTATGACACCCTGTAGTAAGAAAACCATACGTGATAGGGAAAAACTAACTATATGTTTGAGATCAGCGCACTCAAATTATATAGGATCACTAACTAGTTTGCAAAAATCGATCGACAAGTTTTCAAATGTGTACTGGTGTAATTGGTTCACGTCTGTGCCTTTGGCGTCTGACCTCCTGGACAACTGCGGCTTGACCCTTCTGGGGACTCCCCGTGTCAACAAGTCAAACATCCCACCTGAAGTGACCAACAAGGTTGGTCGAAGGGTTAGGAGCAGTGCCTTCTGCTTTGATAGGGAGATGACCATTGGGGTGCATCATGCTCAGGTCGAATATTGAAAAACTTGGAATTTCAAGATTGGCAGTATGTATTCCTATGTAAAATTGAATTTTAAGAGGGGTTCGTCTTCTGCAACTTTTGCGAAAAATCGCATTAAAGTGTTCAAAATCGCACCTTTTTGTCGAAAAATGGGATTTTTGGCCAATTTCAAAGACTTGGTAGCTTCAAATGACCTCCATATGTTCCATATTGTTCACATACACCCTTAAGCATTTCTAGGGGCAGGCTTGGACCCATTTAAGATCAGCCAAAGTGTTTCATAACCCCTAAAATAACCAAAATCACCCAAAATGGCCAAAAATTAAGGAATTGTATGATTTTTAGTCTCCTATACACCACATTTCGCGGCTGTTCTCTTCATCAGGCAGAATCTTTTTGTTCTTCTTTCTTGGTCTTGCATTTTCTTTTTTAGAAACGCCTCCACCAATTTTTATTTCTTTTCTTTTCGGCATCACTGAGTGTGATGGCAGCTGCCCCCACCTTTCCGCAAGCTGCTGTGACGTTCAACCTTTTTTTGCAATTGCAATTTTTCTTTAATATTTGTATAATTCCCCCCTCCACCCCCAGCTTGTAATAATATGCTGGTCAACTGAATGTTTTGAGATTTTTTCTTCTGAAAGCATCTTGATTTGTCTAGCAGGTCTTGTAGAGATCTAAAACATGTTCATAATGTCTTGCTTTGACTTGAAAACTGGCAACAATTCTCTGTGATCGCTCCTAGCACGAACAAAACCATCTCTTCTATCTTGTCCATACACTGCATGAGCTGCAGCTGAAACTTCCTGGACTGCTCTTTCACAGCTTTGAGTGTGAACTGAGACGTTCTCAACTTCAAATGGAGACCTGAGAAGCTCCTCAACTTCTCCTCTTGACATCTTACAAGTGAAGAGTGGCTCACACAGTTTCTCCTTATCCCAATTAATCAGAGTAATTGGAGAAATGGCATCAAAATTCAGTTTAAGGTTTCTATGAGTTCTCAGACTTATGTCTCCATACTCAGACTTACCTTTGATCTTCTTGATCATCTCAACCCGCCATGCCCTCTCCTCCTCATCCTCAGTGCACAGGAGAGAGGCAATGAGGTTCTCACTCTGAGCATGATATGCTCCACGAACTATCACATGAGTGATTATGTTCCTGACTTCAGAAGTCTGGCTTCTCAGCAGTCCCAGAGCGGTCACAATATGGTGAGGTCCATACCTTGATCTCAAAATACATCTTGAAGTAGAAGTCCAGGCAGAACTTCAGCAGCAGCTCCAACTTCTTCAACACAGCCCCCTTCAGACCATGCTGCCTCATCCACAGCATCAACAAAGCCTCACCTGTAGTCAGCCAGCGTGACTGATTCAGTGGGCCACACTTCGGACCAGCAACTTCCTTGCTCAAATCTCCTGTCTTGAGAGCTTTGATCAGTAGGTAGCAGTTCTTCTGGTCAGTGCTAAGGTTCTGTACAATGTCTTCTGGCAGTTCAATTATATCTTCTTCTCCTGGCAGAGCCTTGAAGCTAAAGTGGACAGGTATGTCATTGATCTTCTCCAAAAGTTTTCCTATTGGGCCACTGAACCCAGACTTGTGCGTGTAGGGACCATCAAGCTTGATGATCATGTGCCTGAGGCTGAGTTCATTAATATGCAACTGGCATATCAGCCAGTGACACTTGTGACCTAGCAGTCTCTCCGAGTGAGTGATGGCTCCTCCATCAGGTCCTGTGCTTGTGTTGGTGGAGTCACCACCAAGGACCATAATAGTATATTTAGCACCATGAGCACTAATGCACTCAAATAGAGCCTGGGCTATCTTCAGTGCAGGTTTCTCATTTCCTTCAGGTTCTTCTGGTGTACAGTGGAAGAGATACTTCCCCTCAGGTTCCCAGGTAGCAGTATAGTGCTCTTCAGTTGTAATATCAGGATGGAAGCGGCCAGTTTCTTCATTGTACCTCATGATCTTTGTCTTCTTATCTTGTTTTCCATCAAAGAAAATTCCCTTGATCTCCTCTCCCTCTGTCCTTTTCTCCAGGGCCTCCACCGAGGCACCTATTACAAACTCCTTGCCCCTCCACATCTTCATCCTGTCAACAGCTAGATATGCCTTATCAGCAGACAGATGGCCAGCTTTGATGAGATCTTGCAAGAAACCAGTTGCAATGACTGCTGCAGGAGTGTTTGCCACCTTGAACCTGGCTGCAGCCGCAGCAGTGTTTGAGATATCCATATAGTTCCTCCTGGCAGAGGTGGAGACTTTGCCAGTGTTGACACTGGAGCTTGTGCCTGGTGCAGTGCTGGAAAAATCTATGTCAGCATTAGGAGCTGCTCTGCCTGGAGACTCTTGCAAGGAAGTCACCTCATCTTCATCATCATCACCATCATCAGCTCTAAGCAGTAGCTCCTTTTCTTCTTCCTCTTTTCTGTTTCTCTTCTCAGCTGCCTTCTGTTCTTCCTCCTTCCTCTTAGCAGCCTTCACCTGCTTCACTGTTTCCTTCACATCAACAGATGCCAGAAACTTCTGAGGATTTGATCCTCTGGTAATGGAGCCACTCTAGCTCTAGCTTTGGAATCTTCTGAGGCAAAGGACAGTCACAGTTGACATGAACTCCAGCAGCACAGCCAGAGCAGCCAGATGCTTCAGTTCCACAGAGAGTGATATCATGTCTGCAGGTTGTTATGTCAAACAATGTATCAAGTTCAGATATTCTCTTCTCTCTCTTTGCAGCCTTCACTCTGCCATTCACTAGGTCAATCATTTCATTCCAGCTGACAAGAATCTTCCTGGCAATGGATCTCTCTTGAATGATCACAGGAGGAGTGAAATTGGCATTGCTTTTGTGCCACTGTGCCAGTACCAGTGATGCCAAGTCCTTAGCCAAATCTTGCAGAGGGTACTGAGCTCTCTTCATATCATCCAGAAGGAGCTTCTCTTCCTGGAGGAGGATTCCTCTCTGAAACACAGCTCTCCAGGTTGGAACTTCTGTGGGGAATAACTGCTTCCCTGGACCCACCAGATCACTCAGCTCTGAACCAGAACTTTTTTTGGTGTTTCGTCCTTGCTTAGCCATGGTGGCTACACAATCTTCACCAAGCCTTGTATCTGAAACATAGAAAATTATCACAGTGAAACTCTAGTAGCCTATAACAGTTGTTACAATGGTTTTGTTTGGTAAGAAACCGGTCTGTTACATTTGTATTACAGTGTATGTCCTGCACAGCTGTTCTGTACATAACCAGAAAACGAAAAAGTGGAAATCTGAACAGTTAAAAGTGATTTTTAGCAAAAGTTCAAGAAAACAAACCCCTCCTAAAATTTAATTTTACATAGGAATACATACTGACAATCTTGAAATCCGCGCTTCAATGAGCATGATACACCCTGATGACCATGGCTTCCTACAAACTGAAGAAAGGGAACACGCTCGTTCTCTTGTTGTCAACGATGCACAGCCAGCCATGCATCGGCGACAATGGCAATCCGGACATAATCAACTTCTACAACAAGTTCAAAGGCGGGGTGGATGCATTTGCCCAGATGTCCAGCACGTACTTCTACAGCCGCAGGACTAGAAGGTGGCTGTTTTACCGTATGGTGAACGCACCCACCATCAACGCCTGCATCATTCACAACAGTAACCAGCTACGGCAACAGAAAAAAACAGATGGAGTGGCGTGTGTTCATGCAGGAGCTGGCAGCACAACTGGTCACACCCTGGGCACAGGAGCGCCTCTCCTTTTAATGTTTTAAATTTTAAACTCTTCCATAATGTTCCTCTAAATTATTTATAATGGTTTTACTTACATTTATTCTTTTCGTATCTTAAAGGTAAACCCCTTTTTATAGTTTCTTTTACAATATTTTATATTTTAATCGAGTTAACTGTATAATTTCATGTTTTAATTTTTATTTTCGCTGTGATATTTGTCAATATATATATTGTTTTAAGTTCATAGTTGGTTTTAATTGTGTATATATATATAAGGGGTTCTAAAAAACCTTAGCCCCCCCTATTTGCCGCTTACATGTTTACTTATATCGAAATAGTTTTTAGTGATTATAAAAATATATAAAATTCTTTACTTATTGCAGGTATTAAAATTACTCTAGCTCAATTAATTGGTGATTCGGAGAGGCAACGTGTGATAGATCGCATACGAGCAATAACATTTCGGGAAGCTCGTGATGCTGGAGCCACCTTTATAACACGTTCATGGGTTGCCAAAAAGTTGCGAAAGAGTGAGGACTTCCTCAAAAGAAATTGGAATAAAACTTTGGATGAATGTAAAATGGATACAACCAAATCTGGGCGCCCAAATTTGCCACTCTCTCGGGAAACAAAGGACATCATTGAAAGCGGTACGCGTAAGCGGAAAAAGAGCTGTGCTAAACTTTCTAGAGAGATCGAAGTGTTGAGAGGAAAGATCGTTAGTGGTGAGATCATTTGACTGTACCGTCATAGGCAAGGTTTAAAGCCTTGGCATGAACTTCCAAAGCCAAGAAAAACTCAACTTAACATCGATGACAGAATGTGGTTTGCCCATTATCTTGAAGATTGGGATGTGGGTGATTTCATGCATTTAGCTGTCTCCGATGAATTTTTTGTTCACGTAACACATCGGCCTAACTACCAAAATGATCGAGTGTGGGCCACAACACCAGATGAAATCGATGACAATGAACATTATCGTGAATTATTAAAAAATCCAGACTCTGTTGGTGTGTTTTTGTTCACTGCAAAGAAGCTCATGTGGGTGCTGAAGCCAAATGGTCAGAGTTGGGATGGACAGTATTTTCGTGATATTATTCTATCCCAGTATGGCATTCCTTTTCTAAGAAACCCAAACAATGATATGGATGTCGATCAGGTCACACTTCTGCACGATAAGGCCCCCTGCTTTAAGGCATTAGCCACTCAACAGTTGTTGCGGAACCATGAGATCGATTTCTTTGAAAATGAAGAATGGCCAGGAAATTCTCCGGACCTGAACGTCTGTGAACACATTGGATCAGTTACGAAGAACAAGGTTGAATGTCTCTTGTTTCAAGAACCTGCAGCAAATCGATTTTCGAAGGATACAATGACGCAACACATTGAAACTGTTTTAGCAAATTTGCGTAACGATCAAGATCTATTCACGTCACTTTTGGCAAGCTACCCAAAGCGAATTCAGGCTGTCTTGGAAGCCAATGGCGAGAACACCAAGTTTTAATTGTTTCTCATTAAATGCAAGATTAAATTCTCTTTTGTAAGGTATGTTTAGCTTTACTCTACCTCTAATGGTTTAGGCCATGGGCGGGGGGGGCTAAGGTTTATTGGAGCCCCGTATATATAATTTTTAGCACTGAAGATGACATTAGAAGTGTCGAAAGCTCTGCATATTAAATGTTTGTATATAAACTGGGCTTGTTGTTCCTTATTCGACCAAGGTTTCCACCTCAAAAATCACTTGACTCTATTATAATTAACCGCTATGGGAGACCAGTCCTACTTCAATATCCGAAATGGAAAAAAGAAGACCACAAACTCCGCAAGCTGAAACTTGACCTGACGTTCGTCAACGACTGTAAGAAATACCAACTCCTCCCTAAGTTTTTAAACTTTAAATTGTACAGAAATTCCTTACACCATAATCTTTCTTACTCAGAGTTCCATAAAACTCTCCTTGATAATGAAATTAAACACAAGTTATCTCGTATCCGAAGAGCAGAAAAATGTGTCTCTAACTTAATAAATTTCAACAAATTGTCAGTAAAATAGATTATTTATGTATTTGTAACAAATTAGATTATTTTAATTCTAACCTTGATAAACAAGATCAATTTAAATTAGATAACAAACTTACCAAACTTGGTTTGGATAAGCTAAATCTGATTGATCCTAAGTCTGTAATTTTCAATTTGTCTAATAAACAATTAACTAAGTTTGAAACTGAAACACTCTATAAAGGACTGAAATTTTCTCTCCCACTTTGGAAACTTAACTTTGAGTATCATTTCCTATCACTTGAAAAATTATACGCAGAATTAAACCAGTTCCCCATTATTAATACCAATCCAGATGAAGCATGTACATTTAAATCGGCTCTCAAAAGCTTGGCTTTTTCTTTTTATTATAACTATAACATATTCAAATACAATCATATTTTTAGTAAAGAGGAGTATCAGTGCATTAAACAATTGTCTAATGATAATAGCATATTAATTTGTAAACCTGACAAAGGTAATGGTATAGTTAGTCTTAACAAAATAAATTATATCAATAAAATGTATACAATTTTGAACGACCAACCACTCTTAAGAAACAATACTCATTTTTAAGCATAAACCGGACACAAATCATTATACCCCATTCCATTACCTCAATATCCTTCAATAAAATTCCCTTTACCTACGTACCAACCAACCAAGTTAGTGCCCGTTAGTAGTGTGGGCGAAAAATGGGAGAGTGCAATTGCCATTACAAATGTTGATCAATATTGCAAAAGGGGGGAATGTTGCAAAGGGGGGTAAAGGTAATGATGCAAAAGGGGGAAGGGGGAGTGCAGTTGAGGGTTAAGTTCCCCCCTTTAACTGGAGAGCTAAACACTTCTTGGACGTTAAGCATAATTTAAAAACAGAACAGAATTTTGAAAGATTCAAAAATAAAACGAAAAAGTAAATAACAAAAAATAATAATAATATCGCCGAGTATATATTCCTAAATGGCGACATAATGTGCGAGTAGTACATTGAGTACAATCCCAAGTACATCACTGAGTACATTGTAATTTTGGTTTATTACAACTATGATTATAATTACCAATTAATTCACATTCGCTTATTATCGTTAATTACAGTTTCATTAAAGTACATTAATTACATCATATTAAATTATTACAGTTAATTACAATTAAACAGTTAACTATAGTTTTACAGTGTTTCATATTTATAGACAATTAGGATGTTATGAATATAACACAAAGTACATGGAACACACATAATAATGTTTTATAAATTAGAAGCAAACAAGAGAGGAGATTTCGTATTCAGATACCCGCTTTTAGCGTCGTCATCGGAATTCGAGTACTTGCGTCAGCATGGACGAATATCTGGCAAGAAATTAAATAATTAAGAAAACATAAAAAGTATACATGTGAACGTACTTACATGTAAGGTAACTTCGTACGTAATCATGATCATTAGCGGACATGTACGAATGCATAAAGTTTTGTACACACATCGGTAGTCACACAATAGGTTGTGTGCGTGATATATAGACGGATACGAGTAAACATGGACTGATATGTCAATAGGGCATAGGTAGACAATAGGTAGATAATAGGTAGGTCGATGAATGAATAATTAATAAAATTAATAAAAGATAACGGTCAAGATAAGATATGGACGTATGGATGAATATGGTCGAATAATAGTTATACTGCATAACACCAGATAGGACACAACATATAAATAATGACTTATAATGTGTGAAGCTGTTATTATGATGTAAAGAATTTACCATACATTGAATACCAAAGATATCGAAATACTAAAGACATGGTTCAGTATTCAAGGTATGGAAAATGTGAAGGGGATTAAGTTACTATACGACATCATAGTTTATTCAAATTATGCCATACGTCAATTCATAATTAATACGCCATAGTTATTTAATTCGTACGTACAGTACAAGTCATTATTGGGAGAATTTAGAGGAAACGAATTAGAGAAATACAGTAATGAAAGGTTTATAGCCGTTGTACAAAGAGTGAGTGAAACTATTAATTAAATATATATACTTATACGAGTATACAGTAAATACTATTAAGGAATTAAGTACATTTGAGGAAGAATTAAATAAATGAATAAAGAAGTACAACCAAGGGTTCCAATCATACCACATGCAATGTACATGCATAATCTAATAACATTTAGGGATGATTGTTAGATGCAAGACAACAATAATTAATTATCATAAATTCTATAACAAATGGAAAAAGGAGATATGGGTGATATTGTGATGAAAATAATATGAATCACAACGGGCTTTGCACTCTCTTCTTGATCAGTCCCCAGATTTAAATAATTCTCAGGATTCGTGCGGGTGAGCTTTATTTTCATACCCACCCCATTCACAAGCAACTCCTCCTGGAATGTGAAGTCGGTATGTAGGCGTTGAAAACACTCATATATCTTCTTTTTACAATTTTTAAATTTGTCCTTTATACTACTTTCGTCTTTAGTTTGATAATATCCCTCGGCACTTAAAAAGGTATCCTTCGCTTCTTTGGAAAAGTTCATCACATTTTCCAGATAGGCTCGTAGTTGATAGTACCCCGTTCCTGCCGATTTAAATATACATCACACTGGTTGAATATGGAGTGCAGAAAGTTTGTTTCAGGGTATAAAGCATATTTGTCATAACGTATTGTGGAGTTTGCCCTTCAGAACCGCGACGAACGTGAAGTCAGGACGATGCTGTCCTTCGGGTTCGGGTCAGATGACGGAGATGTAGGTGATTTTTAGGTAGTAATACCATTCAGAAGTTTGGCAGTTGTAGATATAGAGTATATATTAGGCCGTACAATGCAGACCTCTCAGAGTAGTACAGCCTTCAATATGGACAACTTTACGGTAGATATTGACCGTGTATTCCATGTTGCGGGCTATAGTTCCACACCTTATACTCTTAACTTCAATTCTCAGGCCATTTACAGGCGGCATATAAACGCCGATCGTGGTTGCGGCTTTATAGCATTAGTCTTGGCCCATATGTTTACTGTATTAAATACACGGACTCAAAAAATTTGGTTGCCTACGGTAGTGGAGCGTGCCCGTAAACTGGCTTCAGATTGTAAGCTTGAGTTTGATTGTAATATGGGTCCTGAAGAGCTGAGAAGGGTAGAGCAGGAAATGAATGTTTGTATAGTTGTATTTGGAATGGATGCTCGTCGTAGGACTGTGTATGTTTTTAAAAGCAGTGTGAGAGATCGTACAAGACCCCTACTTATTTTACGATTGTCTGGTTCAACGTATCTCCCCATCCATAATATAAGGGCTCTTTACGAGAGTTATGATAAAAGTCGAAAATATGGAAGGTCTCATGATTTGTGAAGGGATGTCTCGAGTTTGCGGATGATATATTGAAACATTGTAAGGATTGTCACATGGTATATGAGCAGTGTAAAAGATCCAGATGTGAAAGTAGTCTGGTTGAAGCTGAGAAGAGGGACTGTGATGTATGCAGAAGCACATTTTTCAATAAAAACTGTTTTGAGCTCCATAAGTCAATTGGCACTTGCAGGAAAATGAGAATCTGTGAATATGGTATGTTTCATATGATGGATAATTGGGGGAATTTCAAGCATAAATGTGATGAAATTCACTGTTCTACATGCCATAAGAAATATAAGGCGGTTGGAGTAAAGCATGTATGTTATATGAAAGACGCTAAGCTAAAAATAGACCTTGTGTAACTGTGTACTACGATATAGAAACATAATGAGGGGTCGCGCGTCTTAAGGTACTAAGCGCCACCACAGGCGAAAACATGTTTTTGATGGATATCACTATTTTCACCCTTCCTCTATCGCGTGGTTTGAGTTATAATGACCTTACGACACTAGAAGTATGGTTGAAAACATTAAAGCGAACTACTTTTTTCACCTCTATCGCCAGCCAAAAGTTCACCCAAAGTTCGGCATAATAAGAAAATAAAAAAATTAAAAAATATATATATAAAATATAAAATATGAAAATCAATTCCAAAAACTCATCAACATCTTCATTAGCATACTTAGAACTCTAATTTAGCCAAAAATGAACGTTCTAGCTCAATTAATAACAGAAATACTATTGTGAGAATATTGCTGAACTTTGGAGGCGATTTCTGGCGAATTTTAATTTTGGCGCTTAAGTACCTTAAGACGCGGGACGTCTCATATATGGTTGCTGAAACCAAAGAGGTTATCCCACATCTAATTGTAAGCCAGACTATCTGCGATGAGTGCATGGAGGTCGAGTGTAATGAGTGTCACAAATGTGGTAAACGGACAAACGTTTTTAAAACGATTGCACACGACAGTCCCGTGAAATTCTTTGTGTCCTATATTGTGAAATTAGCGGACAAGTTGAAAAAAATGAAAAATGACTGTATATTCTTGCCCAAAACGGGGCAAAATTTGATACACAGTTCCTTCATAAGGAGTTGCTTGAGCACGAGCCATCTGAGATGACAAATTATACAGATGAAAACTTATACAGATGCAAGTAAGAGGTAATGTACAGTTTAAAGGCAATTTATTATTCATACCTTGTAAATTAGCAAAGCTACCCAAGGTCATGGGCGTAGCCGCTGAAGTTTCAAAATGAAATTTCCCTTACACATTCCTCACTAGCGAAACTTTAAATTACGTAGGACTACCTCCACCCAAACATTACTTTAACTATGAATGTATGAGTACAGATGAACGTGAAGATATTGACCGCTACTACAACAGTTTTAATGAATCTAATCCTTATGATATAGCTAATGAATGTGAGCGTTATTGCGTGAATGATGTGCGCATGCTTAGAGTATGTTTCCAGGCCTTTAGAAGGATGTACATAGACCGTTTCAAATGTTATCCGTTGTAAGTCGCAACCACGATCGCCTCATTATGTTTTACGGTGTTCAAGAATAACTTCATGCCTAAAGACACCTTATTCGTCATTCACTGAAACAATCCCCGCAGTTATGGGCCCAAGGCTATTTACTGGCTCATACACATACAGCAGCAGACAGGTGTTTACATAAAGCATGCCCTGAACACTGGGGAAGTACCCATTAAGGTTAATGGTCATGTTTTTTGGGTTGATGGTCTAAGCGAAAACCGTGCCAATGGTGAAAAGATTGTGGACTCCTTTAACGGTTGCTGGTGGCCAGGATGTCCCCGTCCTGAGTGCGGAGTCGTATGAGATATCCACGGTAGATCTCCCGCTGACAGTCTTGCATGGACCCGCACCCGCGATCAACTTATAGGCTCCCAGTTCACTCACAAGGTCTTGTGGGAGCATGAGTATGATGCACGGATGGAAAGAGATGGCCCGTACCGTGAAGAAATAAACACGTTCAAGCGTTCAGTGGTGCTGGATCCTCTGGAATGCGGTGATAGTTTGTTCGGAGGGCGTACAAATCCAGTCATGCTATACTTTCCGCCTCGGGAGGGAGTGAAATTCCATTACTACGACTTCTGTTTTTTATACCCCTACGTGATGAAGAACACTCCGCACCCCGTAGGTGCACCTGAAAAGCTGGTGGGACCTGACCTGCCCCCCGTCGAGGTGCTCTCCACAAATTTGAACAGGTACTATTTCGGCCTTTCTTTCGTAGATGTGCTTCCCGCACGCGATTTATGAATGCCTATCTTACCCGTCGTTATAGATCACAAGCTCATGTTTCCCCTGTGCGTGAAGTGCGCAGAGGAGAACAATGGGGATTGTAATCATACACCCAACCAGCGTAAGATCAGAGGTGTATATATAAACCCTGAGCTGGACCTAGCCGTTCGCCATTGCTACAGAATATTGAAGATACATGAGGTGTGGAGGTTTCAGAAGCTACCCATCCTTTTCACGCCATATATACACACTTTTTTGAAGGCTAAGGTAGAAGCATCAGGGTATCCGCGAGGAGTTGATACCGAAGATGAAAAATCGGCTTATATTCAACGTTACCCTCACCGTGAAGATATACAGCTTGACCGTTCCCAAATTGTAAAGAACCCAGGCAAGCGCTTTAGTGCAAAGTTGTATCTAAGCAGGCTTCGGGGAAAATTTGCACAGAATACTGGCAACGGGAACGTTCATTTGGCACAAAATTATATTGAAATCTGGGATTATGCCAACGCTCCCGATAAAGAGGTCATGGAGATCGTGAATGTACTTAATACTTTCATAATAAAGTACAAATTACCGAATTGGCCACAGATACTTCACGGATTACAAACATACCTGTAGCCAGCTTCACAACGGCATACGCACGCATCATACTTTGGGGCCTATTGCATTCTCTTGGTCGGAGGGTTCTGTACGCTGATACAGATAGTGTGAGATTCAAAGCGAGGGAGGGTGAATACATGGCTCCTATTGGTGAATTCCTCGGGAGTTGACTGATGAGATCAAGGATGAGTATGGAGACATCGCATACGCCGACTCTTTTGTCTTAACAAGACCAAAAACTTATGGGATACAAGTGGGTGGAAGAGGATATGAAATATATCGTGAAGGCTAAGGGTATCACGCTCAGCCAGGCGAATCGGCCGGTCGCTAACTTTGATTCTTTGAAGGAGCTAGTGTGTTTAGATGATGATGAGGGCGACCAGCCATCCCAACTAACTGTAGGGACCCACAATTTTCGGGCACAGAAGCTGGGGGGCGTGAAGGAACTTAAGGGTACGAAGGTGTACCGTAACACCTATAGGAAACGTTATCAGATGCCTGGTACCTATGATACCGTACCCTTTCGATATCATAAACCTTGATTGTTATTATATATATATATATATATATATATATATATATATATATTAGGGTGTCTCAAATATACGAATGGAGGATTTCGGGTCGGGGCGACGCTTGCCCGTATTACACCTTTATAAAGGATTGTTATCACAAAATTTGACAGCTGTAGGAGGATTTTTAGGGGTCACTCAAGTTCGCCACTTCTGTTTCACTTATACAAGATTTTCTTCTCTTTCGCAGGTGATGGTTACTAGAGCAGGAAACCAGTTGTGGTTGCTGGACAAGGCCCCAATTGCAGCAATTGTTTGTCCACGACATCCATCGAAGGAGCAATGCCTGCTCCTTTACTTCCACCACCACCAAGACCAAGAGGGAAGGAAGACCAAATCGGAGAGCATTCCCCTGGTGGTGGAAACCATCTGGCCCATCTGGGAGAAGGCCAACATACCAACTACCACCAAGAAGTACGCAGGGGAGAAGCTGGCGAAGTTGATCGATACCTACGACGCACTCAAGAAGAACAGGACAAAGCCGCAAGAGGGTTACCGGTACAAGGAGGGGATGTTCAAGTCGGATTTGGAAGACGTGTTTGACGTGGCTCACTCCTCCGCGCTATCCTCCTCCAAGGTCCCTCAGGAGGACAAGGATTTTCTCACCTCGCAGAGGGAAGACAGGATGTCGTCAAGTCTTGCGGGGGTGGACCAGAAGACAGCGAAGAAGAAAGCTGTGAAGCGGAAGAGGGATCTTGCAGCCACGGCTAGGAAGAGTAAATGGGATGCTGGGGTGACACAGCTCATGGAGGTAGCGATCTTGGAGGTGGATGGTAGCAGCACTGAAATGAACACGGAAGACGAGGATGATGACGACGAGACGTACCAAGCGCCCAGCACCAGCAAGGCCCAGACTCAAAAGAAAAGGCGAATGAATGCCCTCACGGACCCGAATCTCATCGCTGCTTGGGATCGCGACAACATGTCCGTGAGACAAGCAACGTCGTCCTTTGCAGCAGCAGCTCAGAGTTTGGGTCATGACCTGGATGACCTGGTAATCTCGCCAGCAACTGTTCATCGAACACGGAACAAGATCCGAAAGGAGATGGGAGAAGAGTTGACCCGAAAGTTCGAAGCTTCTGGTCCTTTAGTCTTGCACTGGGATGGGAAACTGTTGGAAGATATCGCCAAGGAGAAGAAGGAGGTTGACCGGATTGCTGTTGTGGTGACGGGCGATGGAGTCGAGGAGCTTCTTGGTGTACCCGTTGCGGTGGACGGCACTGGAAAAGAACAGGCTGCAGCCGTACTCCAGGAATTCCAGGCTTTTGGCATTTCGGAGCAAATCATTGGACTGGGATTCGACACCACAGCTGTGAACGCTGGGATGATCCAAGGTGCTTGCGTTAGCATTGAGCAGGAGTTTGGCCGTCCCATGTTGTGGTTGGCTTGCCGTCACCACGTCTTGGAGATCTTACTCAAGGATGTCTTCGTGCGATGTCTGGGGCCGTCCTCTTCCCCTGACATTCTCCTCTTCAAAAGATTTCAACAGCGGTGGGCCTCCATTGACAAAGGGTCATTCTTGTCCATCGGTGACGAAAGCAATCCCACAACAACTGACAACTGGGCAAATCAAGCGTCTTCCATGAAGAAATACCTGCAGCAGACGCTTTCCCACGGCACACATCCCCGAGAAGACTACCGTGAACTCCTCATCCTTTCCTACCGCTTCCTTGGCGGCGGTCAGGTCCAGGGGGGATTTCGTCAGCCTGGGGCCTATCACCACGCCAGATGGATGGCCAAAGCCATCTATGCCCTCAAGATTTTCATGTTCCGTCACCAACTGGACCTGACAGCCAGGGAAGAAGGAGGACTTCGGCGGCTGTGTTTGTTCATCTCCCTCGCGTACGTGAAGCAGTGGAATGAGGCAATGGTCTCGAATCGAGCTCCACTGAACGACCTAGAGTTCCTTCGCCTGCTCGAGGCCTACCCTGACAAGGAAGTCAGCCACACGGCATCCATGGCCTTGAAAAGGCACCTGTGGTACCTCTCAGAGGATCTCGTGGGGCTTGGTTTCTTTGACGACCGCATTCCAAAGGACACGAAGCTAAAGATGGTCCAACGACTTCAATCCCCCGCCACGAAGAAAGGACTCAAGCGGATCGATCCGAAGAACTTCAATCCACAGCAATCCATCGAGCTCTTCATCACCCGGAGAACAAAAGAAGTCTTCTTCCGCGCGATCCTTCCAGAATCTGAGTCTCCCACCTTCCTCATGAAAGATCCAGAGGATTGGATCAATGACCAGGATTGGATCAGGGCGCAAAAGAGGGTGAAAGCCCTGAAGGTGGTCAATGACGCCGCCGAGCGTGGTATCGCTTTGATGAAAAGATTCAATTCCACCATCACGCGTGATGAGAAGCAGAAGCAATTCGTCCTCAAGGTGGTTCGGGCTCACCAGAAGTTGATCCCCGTCAAGACGAAGGAGAGCTTGAAGAGTAAAATCAAGTAGTGTAGGACAGATTGATGATGAAAACAATCCATTTATACGCGCTTATTTCAATTAATGAAAGGTGCATTTCGTTTATTTTCATTTTTGTTCAGAAATAAAGAGAATAAGAGAATGATAGAAATTTCTTTTTTTTCCTAAATAGCTACAAGAAAGTGTTAAACTTGAGTGACCTCTAAATACTGTTCGATTCCCATCATTTTTCGATGTTTAGAACCTCTATGCCTATTGAAATCGGGGCAGCATTCGCGAGCAAGAGAAAATCGAAAAAAAAAAATTTCTATGTATTAATGAGACACCCTAATATATATATATATATATATATAACTTGAGCGTTGAAATAATGTTAAATCGTATTTACTGCGTAGTACAAGGCAATAATGATGTGACTGTAGACTCGATTACGTGCGAGTCTAGTGTTTTAGTTAATCGCATTACAACATAAAGTGAAGGTATTTTGATGTATATTTATTTTCAATATATTTAATTATTTAATATAATTGTATACTATATATTTCTCCTCTGCTGTTATACTGATGGTCATACTCCATCGTTTTGTATTTCTTATATTATTAAATTTTTTTTTATTATATATACATTCCTCGTTCGTATTTCTTATACTGTTGTTATTTTTTTTATCATATATATTCCATCGTTTGTATAAGATTGTATATTTATTTTCTGTATATTTCGTGAAATTTATTCCAATAATTCGTCTAAACAAACAGAATGATGTAATGGTGTTTTATTTAATTCTTTTGGTTGTGTATACAGGGTGTCTCAAAAGTCACTATCTATTTCGGTGACATTAGATGTTTTTTTAAAAAATGCTATGCTGGCATAAAGATATGTACTTCTGGTGCAAATTTGTGTATTTAAAAAAGTTAATTGGTTTATTTCGAATTTTGTGTAATTTATAAATTCTTGACATGCTTGAAGAATTCCTCGAACCTCAACTTCTTACAGATGGCATTCTTGACACAGTAGTTTTTCAGCAGGATGGAGCACCGTGCCATTATGCAATAATTGTACGTGATTATCTTGACAGACGCTTCCCCGGTCGCTGGATTGGTCGTGGAGGAACACAACCATGGGCAGCACGTTCACCCGATTTAAAACTATTAGATTTTTTCGCCTGGGGTTTCATTAAGTCTAAGGTGTACACTGGTAGAAGAATTAGTGATGTAGCCGAACTTCGAAATCGTATTACCGATGCAGTTCAGAAAATAACACCTCAAATGCTGGAAAGTGTGTTCCGGGAAACAATTTATCGCTTTGAGCTCTGTAGAGACACTGATGGTCGCCATGTGGAGACAGATAAATAAATAGCACTAATTCTTTGTGGCACTTACTTGGAAATAAATATATTTTTCATGTCTTAAACTAGTTTTTCGTAATTCCCATTATTTTTCAAAATAGATAGTGACTTTTGAGACACCCTGTATATAAACGATATTATTTAATTATACGTTACCAAATGGCTGGTTAGGACTTCTAAACCGACTGAAGGATTTCTAAGCCAACTGTCAAGAATATCTGAATAGCGCAATCTGACAGCTGAAAAGTTAATTAATATATACACCTGCCTTCTAGCTCTTCTAAGTCAACTGGCGGGTTAAGCCAACTGACTGATTAAGCCAACTGGCGGATTATGCCCACTGGGGGATTTCTAAGCCAATTGTCAAGAATATATGCTTTAATTAAATAAATAGCGCAATCTGGCAACTCAGCCCTAATAATGTACACCTGAACAAGCCATTTACCCCTTCTACGCCAGATTAAGCCTTCTAAGCCGACTGGCTGCTTAAGCGAACTGGCTGATTTCCACCTTATAAGACAGCAGGCGCTCGGATGAACTCTCATTATGCGTCTGGCTGGAGCCAGGCGAACACCCCTCTCGCCTTCTTAGGTTAAGGTTTAGGTTAGGGTTTCCCTTTGGGGGTGAGGACATCCCACCTTCTCCCACCAAAGACCCTTCTCCTTTCCTTCCCTCTCTTAGGTTCAGGTTAACCCTTTGAGGGAGGTCATCCTCCTTTCTCCCCCCAAAGTTCCCTCCCCCCTTTTTGCATACCCCCCTCCCCCTTTGCAGCATTGACTTGTTGCAAGACCCCTCCCCCTTTGTTGCATAATCTCTTTCAACAATCCCTTCCCCCTTTTGTAATATTGATCAACATTTGCAACATTAATATTTGAGACGTTGGCCTTGATCTTTGAAGTATTTAGCATAATATTGCGCGATGAAGATATGTAAATCATGAACTGTTGTCTTTTCCTGCAAATTTACAGTTAGGTTAGGGTTTCCCTTTGGGGGTGAGGACATCCCACCTTCTCCCACCAAAGACCCTTCTCCTTTCCTTCCCTCTCTTAGGTTCAGTTAACCCTTTGGGGAGGTCATCCTCCTTTCTCCCCCAAAGCTCCCTCCCCCCTTTTTGCATAACCCCCTCCCCCTTTGCAGCATTGACTTGTTGCAAGACCCCTCCCCCTTTGTTGCATAATCTCTTTCGACAATCCCTTCCCCCTTTTGCAATATTGATCAACATTGCATTGCACTCTCCCATTTTGCGTCACACTACTTATATTAAATAGTGGATTGTAGGAGGTAATAAGGTGCTCTTTTAGTGATTTACGAAATGCCTGATATGCATAGGAATTGCATTCCATCCTTTGAAAGAGAATGCATTTCCTGCAGCTTCTATTGTCTAGTTAGTTTTGTACAGTATATAAAATCATTGGGCAATAGGGCGGATCGAAAATGAGGTTTTTAAACTTTTTTTCGAAATTCAAATATGGCTAGTGCGGAAAATATGTGGGTGCTATAGATAATGACTGTGCATAAATATTAGTCCTGCGAAATTATATCTTCAGGTGCCACAAAGCCGTCAAATAAAGTGAAATATAATGATTTTCTTATATTCTGCATTAGTACAATAACAAACTTACTTGTTATTATTATATATTAAGTGTTCCAATTACCAAAATAGTTACTGAATTACGCAGCTCTTAGTTTATTTAGATCAATGTTCTTTTGATTAATGATCTAAATAATCCAGAACTCACCACGAGGAGGTGGCTGCGTGTCGAGCTCCACCCATGCCCTCCCAACCACCCATCCTTGCGCATGTTTTTTTCTATTAACGTTTTATTTAAACTTTATATTCAGCTTTACTTTCGAATGATGGCATTTTTTTACGTGACTGAAGTGTTGATCTTATGAAGCCATCTCGCGCGTTCAATCCAAATACTTTTGATGATGCTTCAGTCACTAATTTTACCATTCTTTCTACTACTTGTGTATGACAAGGGAATTTCTCGAATGGAGGGGTACTCTTGTTTTCTATGAATTCTTCAATCTCATTTTCTGTTAGGTGTCTTGTCACAGGTGGTTCAGTGACAATGCATTTTTGCCAATTAATTAAATCAGTATAATCAGTAGCTTCAAATTGAATAACAGGTACTGTGAAACGCCTCACAACTTTTTCCTTGTTTGTTTGCCTTGCTTTCTTTATTCGCCTCCACGCTAATTCTCTTATGGCGCTGCGGTCATCATGAATCATTGATGCTAGAATATTTTCTGGATTTGCAAAAAATGCATTTCTTTGTATGACAGGGTTTACAATATCCTTTACTTCGTCATTCAGTGTTCTTGTTAGTTCAATATTTTTGAAAACATGTTTTGAGCCATTGACAAAAGACGTACTTTGCTTAATAGAAAACCACATTGGGATGTAGACCTTCATTATAAAAGAAGCAATGTTCATGAGGTTCTCAGATGGACTTACAGTTGAAACGTATAGACGAAGCAAACGATTTGCTGTAGTCAGCCATCGTGAATGTGCCATTTTGCCTGGACTACGATGAGCAAGATCTGGAGAGCAATATCCCTTTGTTATGGCCTGATGAATATCAATTAGATATTTTTGGTCGGTGCTAAGATCTTTACAGTCTACAGTTGGTTCCTCAGCATCAATCCTTTCAAACTCGACAATAGGAAGACTCTCACAGTTCTCTAATTCCCTGCCACCAGGACCGGTGAATCCGCGGGGGCCAGATGTTTTTCCATCCAGCTTTGCAACTAAATGGCGTAATGGCAATTCATTGGCATGGAGCTGGCACACTAAATGTTGAACTGGCTTCTTCAGCTTCAATTCTATAAGCCTTATAACGCCTCCCTTTTCTCCAGTGTTGACTGCTGCACCATCGCATCCAATGGCAACAAGGTTTTCCAGGTTCATGTCATTATTTCCAATATACTCAAACATTCCTTTACATATTTCTTCAGCTGATCCAGAATTCACAGAATAATGGCCCAAATAATCTGAACCAGGTTCTCTCACTAAAGTGATATGTTCTTCTGTTACCTTCTTCTGATATACTTTGGACTCTTTTTTTTCTTGGAAGAGTGTAGAATCTTTTCGACCATCAAAATAGATTCCTCTGATTGGGACCTGATTTTGATCTTTCATAATTTCTGATCTCTTCTTTTGTCTTTCTCTTCTGATTTTACTCCTATCCACTACTTCAGATGTATTGTCAATAGAAACTTCTCCAATATCTTGCAATACTGCACTAACAATGAATGCTGCAGCTCGATCTGAAACTGCAGTCCTGTCACAAGCAGTAGCCACTGAAGGTAGATTTGTAGTTTTCCTTTTCTTGAATAATTGTTCTTCAGGTTGTTCGAGCTTTCTCTTCGAGCTAACTGGCTCTGGAAATGTATCGTCTGATATTTCGCCAGATTCACTTTCACTATTTGATGTCGATGATGATAATTCAACATTTGTATCCTGCAATTTCTCCTGTGAAGATTCTTTGGTGAGCCTCACAGCTTCTTTTTGCTTTCTTAGCAACGTAGATGCTTTTTTCTTTGAGAGTGTAATATCTACTCTATCAATAAACAGTTTTCTTTCACTCCTTTGATCTAAGAGGAACGTCACTTCTTCCTTTGGAACCGTTTTTTCTTTGGGACAAGAACATTGTGTTAGTACTTTGCACTTGCACGCTGCAATGTCAAAAAGTTTCGTGTGTGCTTCTTTTTTGAACATATCAATCTTTGCTTTGTAAGCTTCAGAATTTTTTCTGCTTTGGTATGGCTTCATAATGACACGATACTTTTCGTGGTAGCTTCTGAACATTGTTTCAATTCGCCTGTCTGACAGAATTGGGACGGAAGCACTTTCCCAAATTGTTTTCAATTTATCAACAACTTGTTCTAATATTTGAGATATTGAAGGATCTTTATTAGTATTCTGTTTCAAATCGTTTCTTACAAACAAGTAATATTTAAAAACTCCTTCGTATGTAGGAAGATTCCTGTGCCACAAATCTTCCCCCATACCAAACATGGGGCACTCAGTTGAGGCCCTGGTTGATTTTGCACAAACTCGAGACATTTTGAAAGTATACAAATCTGAAAAAGAAAGAGCTAATATCAATTATACGTTAATTTCAGTTAATAGTACATGGCAAACTTAGGGCAACACAATACAGAAATGCAAAATATATAAGAAATATAGTTTAGACTATCTGAGTAACGCCAACAACAGAACACCCACCTGCTACGAGAGCGACAGCTACACTGAACCGAGGTACTCACGTGACAGCTGAGTGAGCTGACTATAGAAAACTGTTTTTAGAGAATAGAAACTTTTTTTAAAGGTTGACTGAGTTATTTTTATACAAGTGTGAATAAATTCTTGTATATTGTGCATCGTGGACTTTTCTGTAATTATTGGTTAAAATCTGCTTTTTTCAATTTTTTTCAATATTGAAGGTCATTGTGGCACCTGGAGATATTAATGTTATGATTTTAAATTTATACCAGCTTATTTCCTCACTACTCCACACATTTTCCACACTAGCCAATTTGAAGATTCGAAAAATGAGTTTTTCACTCCGCCCTATTGGGCAACAGTGGCGTAGCAAGAATGTGGGGCGGTAGGGGGCTATGGCCTCCGGGCGCGAGCCTGGCCATATATTGCATTAATATTTGAGACGTTGGCCTTGATCTTTGAAGTATTTAGCATAATATTGCGCGATGAAGATATGTAAATCATGAACTGTTGTCTTTTCCTGCTAATTTACATTAATTTCCAGATGTTTAATGGCTGCATCGGGATTTTTGCTATGATTTTTACAAACTTGTGTTATCATAAGTAAAAGTGAAAAAAAAATTTCTTATGCATTCTACAGTAGAGTATTACGTTGCTTATGGCATTTTTGTCATTTTAAAGTCTCCCATTTGGCCTATTTTTCTTTTACACAGGGTTGGAAATGGAAGGGGGGATTTCATGCAAATGGGAAGGGGAGACGCAAATGGAAGCAATGGCTCCCGGGCGGAGGAGACGAACGCTACGCCAATGCTGGGCAGTCTGGTGTTATAAATGGTGATTGGGGTGATTGCTCTTTGAATGGGGGATGTATGTTGATTTTTATTAATAACTTTGAACATATTGACAGCAACATTGAATTTGCACAAGTCACTTAGTTTAAAAATATTTAGCTCTTTAAACATTTACTTTGTTGTCATTATTCGAGAGAAAGTTCACAGACATTTTTTATGAATTAGTTCCAAAGGATGTTTTATATATTTCTTTGAGCTACCCCATGCTGTAATGCAATATAATAAATGTGGATTAGGGTGGCCCACTTTTCAATTTTTTTTTAAAAGTATAGGTGATCGTGGTTTTTCCCATTATTTGGCACTATACTAGCACATTGGTACCATTTTTACAAAAATTGATCAATATTTAGGGGTCTCGCATCGACCTTGAAATTACTAGTTTTTTTTAAAAATGCGTACTTTTTAACTTTTTACTGAATCAAGATAAATCATTAAGTAGGTATGTTTTCTGAATCCTCTTAATGAGAGAAGTCGTTGGTGTGCCTGCCAATGTCATACGACTAACGGTTTAAAGGTTGTGCCTGTATACAGGTAATACCAATGTGCTAGTATAGTGCCAAATAATGGGAAAAACCACGATCACCTATACTTTTCAAAAAAATGAGTCACCATACCCGGGCGGAATGTATAATGTATATAGGTAATTAGAAAATGCACTATGCCTGTGCCAGGTACCTAACCTATTTCTTTTTTTGCAGATCATAACATTTTGAAATTCTGTCTGAGTTCCTCATCCTTTGTCATGGACAAATCGATGGCAACCATAACTGGAAGAACTCTTGAAGCTACAAATAGAGAGTCATCAAAAGGAAAGGCGAAAATAACATCGCTACCTTCTCTAAGATCGGCCTCGGAAATTTTTTTAGTTGGCCAACCGTCGTCCTCCATCAGTGGTAGCAAATTGCCAACAACACGGCAGGTTTTGCAATACTTCTTCAGTGTTATCCAGTACACTGCTAACAGGAAAGACGCATTCAAAGAAACCGTAAACAATGTCTTAAACATGTACATGTACATTAAAGCAACTTTCCTTCTGTGCAATGAGGAGCCCCGGAGATGAGAATTGCTTGGCGGTGCTCCGCCGTTCCAAGGAAGTTCTGAAACACATGCCATATATTTCAATTTCATGGTTGTAAAGTAACCTATTTTTGTTCACATTCAGTTCTCTTTTTAATTGACATTATGCTTCATGAATCTCATTACTAAATTGATAGCTATGAAAACTTAATCAACTGACCTTGACCATTTTGCCATCCCAGTGGACAACAGTGTGCCTCGGTGGCGTGAAGGAGTCCTTCACAGCCGTCGCCACTTCACGGCGATGTGACACTCTTCCCCGGCGAGCCGTTTCTTTCGAGATGCTGAACTGATTGAGGTCTGCTGGTGGATCCGCCGAACGTGTGATAGCAGCCACAATGCTTACTACCTATGTAGAGAATGGAAAGTGGAAAGGAAACTGTCAAGAATACATGTGGGTTACGGGACACTTTAAAACTGACGCTATCGATGAATACTATACACAATACGCACCTGATTATTGGACATGCGGAAACGATCAGCCACTTCCATGACAGCAGGTGCATTAAGGATGCGGCGAGGAAGATTGACAGACACACTTGGCTCTTTCGGCAGGGGGAACGCTAGTTCTGTCTCCGACTCTCCTGACATGCTAGTATCATCATTCTCCATGGCCTCATCTCCGGTTTCGTATGCACACTTTGAGGTTTGCGGCTCCTGGCGAGGACGTTTTCTTCCTTCCTGTAGCTTACTTTCTACAGCGAAAACTTTATCGTTCCCGCTCATCGTTGCCACCCGAGGACCACGTTGATCGAGGTAGAAGTCAATGTCTTCTTTCTTGTCCTTGTCGGACAGCAGTCGATTCTTCTTTATATCTTCGACAGCGTCAGATGCTCCGATATCCCACAGCTTGTCCACACTGTCCGAAAACTTCTGCCGTTTTCCTCCGGCGTCAGTTTCTCGTTTTCTGCTTTTTTGGAGTAAGTGCCACTCTTTCCACAATGCCTCTAGCTTCCGTTCGCTGTTGAGCTTTGTGATTGTTTTAATGCGGGCCATGTTCCAAAACTTTAAGACGTTGTTTACGGTTTCTTTGAATGCGTCTTTCCTGTTAGCAGTGTACTGGATAACACTGAAGAAGTATTGCAAAACCTGCCGTGTTGTTGGCAATTTGCTACCACTGATGGAGGACGACGGTTGGCCAACTAAAAAAATTTCCGAGGCCGATCTTAGAGAAGGTAGCGATGTTATTTTCGCCTTTCCTTTTGATGACTCTCTATTTGTAGCTTCAAGAGTTCTTCCAGTTATGGTTGCCATCGATTTGTCCATGACAAAGGATGAGGAACTCAGACAGAATTTCAAAATGTTATGATCTGCAAAAAAAGAAATAGGTTAGGTACCTGGCACAGGCAAAGTGCATTTTCTAATTACCTATATACATTATACATTCCGCCCGGGTATGGTGACTCATTTTTTTGAAAAGTATAGGTGATCGTGGTTTTTCCCATTATTTGGCACTATACTAGCACATTGGTATTACCTGTATACAGGCACAACCTTTAAACCGTTAGTCGTATGACATTGGCAGGCACACCAAACGACTTCTCTCATTAAGAGGATTCAGAAAACATACCTAATTAATGATTTATCTTGATTCAGTAAAAAGTTAAAAAGTACGCATTTTTAAAAAGAAACTATTAATTTCAAGATCGATGCGAGACCCCTAAATATTGATCAATGTTTGTAAAAATGGTACCAATGTGCTAGTATAGTGCCAAATAATGGGAAAAACCACGATCACCTACACTTTTCAAAAAAAATTGAAAAGTGGGCCACCCTAATGCGGATGGATGAAGGAATAACATAGGGTAAAGAGTGCGTTTTCAGGAAGGGTCTTTTTTAGTTTAAATAATATGAAGAGAAATCTTGATATTTTGGATTTGGTATGTTGTACATTACTTTTGAAATTTAGTTTTTCGTCTAAATTAACGGCACGTACTCTAACCTCATTCACCCTTGCGAGAGTAATATTTCCAATTTTTATTTGACAGATTGTATTGAAGTGTTTTGGGAATAATCATACAAGATGACTTCGTCAGGTTCAATAAAAGTTTAGGTAAAATCCTATTTTAATACGATAAATTAAATTAAAAAAACGACGTTCTTTAATAATATTATGTATACTATCAAAATAGTATATCCGGTTTAATTAATGAAAATAAACGTTTATGAAATCACTTTTGAATTTACCGTATTAATTTAGGTTTGGGATTTAATTTATTGACAGCCCGGTTAGGTCAACAGTACGCCCTTGACGATCGGCATTCAATATTTTCGTTTAAACTAACGAAAATATCACGACTTAACCTGACCAATCATCAAGGCCGTACAGTTAACCTAACCAGGCATTCAATTAACCTAACCAGGCATTCAAGTAACCTAACCTGGCATTCAGTTAACCAGATCACCTGAAGATCAGGGCCCCCAGCATTCTTTAGTTAGCTTTATAAGACTAACTGACGAAAAAAACACGACCTAACCTAACCAATCGTCAAGGGCGTACAGTTGACCTAACGATTGGTTAGGTTAAGTCGTGATAGTTTCGTTAGTTAGCCTTATAAGGCTAACTAAAGAAGGCTGGGAGCCCTGATCTTCAGGTGATCCAATTAACCGGTAATTATGTGTTTTAAGTAACTCAGTCATTTTACACACCAAAATACATTTTTCTAGTAGTATTTGATGTGATTTGTTCAAATATGACCTCCATTTCCGTCGGAAATGAGATCCAACAAAGCTATAGTACTTTGAAATTTGGCCCATTTTCAAGGGAAATGGAGGTCAAAATCTAAGCAAAACACCTCAAATATTACTAGGAAAATGTATTTTGGTATTAATTAACCTAACCTAACCTTACCTAACATGAATATGTTATTACATTATCATTTGTATAATTTAGGTCTCGGGGGTACGGGGGCAGAGCCCCCGTAAAGATCACGCATCACAAATTGATCGATTGAACGACATTTTAGCGTCTGAAATTCAAAAATAAAAAATATAAAATCCTATATCGATCAATTTGTGATGCGTGATCTTTACGGGGGCTCCGCCCCCGTACCCCCGAGACCTAAATTATACAAATGATAATGTAATAACATTCAATATTTCTATTGCTCGGAAGTCATTAGAATGCACTTCGTATATTAAATCCTCAAAATAATATTCGCACCGTTCACGTGTTATCGCCACAAACATCTATCAAAAACTAACAGAAGTAGACTAGCAACTTAAAAGGCGTAAGAACTTAAAAAGTGTAGCTCATATATCATGTTCTCATGACGTCACCAATCAAATATTGGAAGGGCGGGAAAAAAAATGCAAAAATGTCATAATATTCAAATGTACATAATTTGTTAAGTACGCATCTGCGAGCATAGTGACTTATATGAAAATGATGAGAAAATTATGCTTTAATATTTTATAATTATATTTGCTTTTGATATTCTGAGTACGATAAAACTCATATTAACCAATTAACCTAACTGGGCATTCATTTAACCTAACCGGGCATTCAATTAACCTAGCATAGTGTAGTAATATTCGATGTGGATCGACAATTATTGAACGTGCACGTGGTCTTCCAGCCATCTTTAATTTATCGTATTAACCCATTAGCGCATTCTGCCCCTTTAAATGGGCGCAAAAGTAACTTTTTTGTTTTCTTGTAATTTCTAAAGTTATACACTAATCAGCGTTTTCTTTAATTGTTGTAACAAAGAAATCGTTAAAATTTGGTCTGACAACACCAAGTTTTCATTTCAGTTGTAAACAAAGTACTTCTGGTAAATTACAAAACGATATATTGGAAAATGCCTAGTAACAAGTAAGTTTACCATTGTTAACATGTTAAGTATTTATGTTTTTATATTATTTATGGTTTAACATTATATTTAGAGTATAATTAAGCATATGCATAACTAGATATATAGTGAAATTTCAATTATGCTATCTTATGATTGTTTGTGCCCAGTGGCGGTCCTAGCTTACATGACGCCCTGGGCGAACCTCACCTTCAGCGCCCCCCCCCCTGTTCGCCAACACACACACATTCGAATCCCCCCAAAATAAAGGACAGACATAACTCTTTCACAAAATAACTTTTTATTGGACTAATTGTTGGAACTTCAGAACCAAAACAAAGACTCAAATTTCTGAATTTTACAAATCCTTCATCACGTAAATAGAATAACTCACTTAAGAGAATGTAATTATGATACTATGAACAGGAAAAATACAAATTAAATTGCACAACTGCCATAAATAAACTATTTTTATTTATTTCTTTATTTATTTATTCTTATTTTTATTTTTATTTTTTTTGCAGGCGCTCATGCAGCCCCTCCACAAATGCCGCCCTGTGCGGCTGCCCATATTGCCCATATGAGGAACCGCCACTGTTTGTGCCCATCTAAATGGGCACCATGGCGTCGCCCATTACAGTGGGTACCATGCAGTCCTATATCGGAAGCATTATTTTTGTAATATAATTACTAGTTATTTGTAATATGAATGATTATAAATTCATTTCATAGAGAAATTGTAATTGCTATTAAATTTATCCAGAAGTTAATCATACAATTTTATTTTTCGAGGCCTTTTACGAATGTTGAAGATGCCATTGCCTATCTTCACTCTTTGCCTGATGATGATCAAGCCACAGGTATCGATATAGCCCTAGAACCCCCTGATGATGGAGCTGCATCAGATGTTGATGATCCAGCTGAAGAATGTGTTGATATTGGAGAGGAAAATATCAACTTACTGGGAGCAAAAGTGCTGGCAAAACCTCCTCACATTGAACTAACTAACTGAAATACACGTGCGAGCCCTTCTTCCTCATGGAGCTGTCCTATTGCATGTTAGTAATTTTTAATGTATTTATAAGCTTATTTATATGCTTATACCTATTTACAGTTTGAATATCCTATATAATGTTCATTTATTTGATATATATTCTGCTTTTTATAGATTTGGAAGAAATGCCTCAACACCAAGAAAGTAAAAGTGATCAGGAACCATCATGCAAAAAGCCAAAGCTGATAAAACCAACCTATACGTGGGAAAGCTGTCAGTTTGAAGAAAGAGCTACAGTCTCAGAACCAGTGCCACACAATCCAGCCATTTTGAATAAATGGTCTGATGAAGGGCTAGAACAATCGATATCTTCAAAGTGTTTTGGGATGCCGAAATAATGGAGCATATCAAATCAGAGACAACCAGATACCACCATCTCAAATTTGGGAAGGATTTATTGGTTTCTGTTGAGGAACTCTATAAAGTCTTAGGCATTCTACGGTACTGTTATCTGGATATAGTGTGGTGAGTATATATATATATATATATATATATATATATTAGGGTGGCTCTTATCCATATGGTGAAATTTCAGAACAGAGCAACGTTACGTCTGACCCCGCCAAATGGTTCCTTTTTATGAAAAAGTATCCTATGTGAAATTTGAACAGATGTTAATACAGTATTTCGAGGTGGCTCAAAGCCGTTAAAATTTGTAATTTTGTACACTCTAGCACCCTTCCAGACATAGGCCAAGTGTGTTGTCCGTTTGTTATTTGTCTAGGAAATTAAGTATATTTGTTCCATGACTCCTTTTATTGCATTATTATAAAGAAAGATATTATTGTACAAAAATATAATTGCATAATTTCAAAACAGTGTAGAAGGGACACTTGGTTATAACAGAATCGCACATCACGACTTCATCAGCAGCGTTGATTTCTTCGCGTCAGGAAAGTTTGCCCGGCTCTGCTCGATAACTTGGAGGGCATATTGCAGCTGCTCTTCATTTCGAAATCGCCCTGACCGCGTCACGTCTTTTATCAGGGCAACGCCTCGCTCTGCATAGTCGTTGGTCGTTGCTAAAGAGCGGACGATTGCCTGGGAAGCCTTGAAGTTACCTCTGTCATTCCATGTACCAGGGTCTTTGTTCAGGAATGTATCCGGCATGCCTAGCGTTGCGAACAGTTTTCTGCTTTCCTTTGACACAAAACTGGCGAGCGTTTTTTGTTCTACGGTCGCCAGATCCACGAACGCCCGTTTTGGTGGGTCGTCCTCTCCTTCTTCTCTATTGAAATTTTCAGAATGGCCTGCTTTGTGGTTGAATCCACCTCTGGATCAAAGAGGCTTAGAAGAATCAAATCCTCCGACAGGTACCATAGGTGGCCGGTCAATTTGCGTGATGTAGCTGCACTGATGTTTCGTTGAGGGTATGTGTGAAGATGCTGAAGAAGTTGGAGATCGTTTCTAGCTGCGGTGGAAGCAAGAGGTGCTAGAAACCAGGCCTTGAGGTAAACCTTTGCAAGAAAGATGTTAAAATCTCTCAGTCCCTTAGCTTCCCTCGCTGTCAGATGAAACTGAGACCGGAACATCCAAACTTTAAGGCTGTAAATGGCTTTTGCCATCTAGCGAGCAAGATGCATAGGCCCAGGAGCTCGAAACGTCTTCCCACGTGAAGGTGTGCTTCCGAGGAAGATCAGCATAAGGTTGAGTAGCTCGCGATAGTCACCGCGGGTTTGGTGTTCCAACAGCTGCTGCTCACTGAACGCAATGACCTCGTTCCGGACATCGGCGAGCTCTAATGCAGCGAAGTCGTCCGAGAAGGCGTCCTCATACCTTTCTTGGTCAATGGATGGCCATTGTGCTTGGAACAGCTTGAACAAGAGGATTTTCGGTGCACTTTTGGGGCCCAAGAAAGATTGAAAGGCGGCGGCCAAGACCAACTCCAGGATATGGTGTCGACAGGCAAAATGCAGAAGACGCCGGCCCAGTAGGAGCTCGAGAATTACGCAGGCTCCTGACGATCGACCGGTGTTGGAGTTAGTTGTGTCAAAGCACATGGCACGGATAAAGTTTTCTAGCCCCCACTGGCGAATGGCGTTGTATACAGCTTGGGTCATAGCTTGGCCGGTCCCATTGGGTATCTTCGGAATCTCCAGCAGCTTCTTCTCTCCCATTGTCGAGACTAGAATAGTCAGCCTATCCACCTTCATATTCCCTGTGAGATCAGGCATGAGCTTGCTATCCCAGTGGACTGTAAGGGGTGTGTCTGGTTTGAATGCCTCTTTGATGCTGGCAGCGGCTGCTTCTCGGTGTTGTTGGCGTTGACGTTGGATGGTCGACCTATTCAGAGCAAGCTCTTGTGGGTCTTGTCCAAGGGCTCTGGAAGCCTCGAAGATGATCATCATAGTAGCTCTGTCACTTAAACCATTTCGATCAAGCATAGCGGCCAGTTGGGGTGAAATGACAGGTTTGCGTCCTCGTTTTCGTGGCGGAGAGGCACTACCCGCACTACTTGTACTGGGACCTGGTTCTTGATACAGATCTTCTTCTGAGTCAGTGCTGCTCTCCAGCTCCGTTTTTCCTAACAAGGCCTCTTTGTCAGTTGTGATCGATGACGTCTCCTCTTCAGTTTTTCTTCCTTCTCCTTCTGCTTCTGCTGTTGTTGGAGCAGCACCTTTCAACCCCCCCCCCCACCAGGGAGCCAGGTCGTCCCTTCTTCCACTGAGATGCAAGGAAAAGCTTGTCTTCTTGATTCTTGATGAACTCCATGGCATAAGCGTGTGCTACGTCAAAAAGTTCCTCGACTTTGGCTAAGAACGTGGCTTCATTAGCTTGTTGGGTGTGGGTTCGACGGCTTTTGTTCTTCTTCAGCCCCTTCCACTCGAAGAAGAGTTGCTCAAGCTTTTTGATCGAATCCTGGCTATGTTTGGTTGGGATTCTGGCGCGAGACCAGAACTCTTCGACTCGCTCGATGGTCCGAGTTGCTGCTGTTCGGATTTCTTCTTTGAGAACAATATGGCGATGCAAGAGTGGCCAAGAACTTGCTTCCCCGAAGGGAGTTTACTTCCTTCGATCCCGTCCGCGGGGCTAACCAGAAAATCGTGGGAGCGCGTTTCCATCATGCATAAAACCTGTAAGCAAAGAAAAGGAAACAGGTCATCGAGGTCACAAATAGGGGGCAAATTTTGATGCCCTTGAGCCACCCCTAAATATTATTCAATCTGGCTCATATTTGACTCATCTTAGTTTTTACCAAAATGGAACCACCTGAGAAGGTCAGAGGTAGAACTTTACAAAATGTCAAAATAAGGGCCACCCTAATATAGTTAGTTAGTTAGTTAGTTAGACTTATAACTACACTTTTAATTATTTTATCTTTGCCTTGTACTGATTTGAAATGCGTGCTTACAGGTACCAAGTCGGCGGTCTTCTGGTCCCGACAAGCCGATACCCGTAACCTTGCTGTCATTCAGTGTGGAATGAGTGTCAATCGGTTTGAGGAAATTGTTCGGAGCCTCCATTTTGCGGATAATTCTAAACAACCATCTGGTGATAGAATATTTAAAGTTTGACCCTTATTTGAACATTTTAACAAAATTTTCTTTGAGCTAGCTTAGCCTCTTCCAATGACATGGGCTATCGATGAAACTATGGAGCCTTATTATGGGCGACATGGCCTAAAACAGTTCATTCGAGGAAAACCTATTAGATTCGGTTACAAGCTTTGGTGTCTTTGCTCTCAGGAAGGTTTCCTTATAAAATTCAAACTGTATGAAGGAAAGGATACCGGTCATGAGAAAGGGCTTACTGTTGGTGAGTCTGTAGTACAGTCAATGGCAAAGGGTGTTGTTCCACAAAGTAGTCATGGGTACATAGATAATTATTTTACTACTTTGCCCTTACTTGACTCGTTCAGGGAAGCAAACATCAACCTTACTGGTACTATTCGTAAGGATAGAATTAAAAGTGTCCCTTTATCTGATATGAACAAGAAAAAGAGGTAATGCTGAAGTATTCAAAGAAGTAAACAAAAAAATTGTAGTTTGCCGTTGGCAAGATAACAGCGGTGTAATAATCGTTACGAACAGGACGGATAGTGTTCCTCTAACTTTGGGGAAATGCAAACGCTGGTCAAAAAATTCTTGTAAAGTTGTAGTTCTCCCACAGCCACTGTTGATACAGCAGTACAATCAAGGAATGGGAGGAGTGGACTTGTTCGATCAGTCCCGAGGAAAATATAGGGTGTCATTTCGTAAGCGTGTCTGGTACTATCCTCTGGTTAGATTCGTTTTGAACGCTTCTATAGTTAATGGATGGCTTCTCTATAGAAAGATACATAATATCAATGAACTAGATTTTCTCAGGGAAATTGTCAGTTCTTCTGAAACCATCTGAAAGACCAGGTAAGCTTGTACCACTACAATCACCTGATGCAGTACGCTATGATGGGATTGACCACAATATTGTAGTGGGAAATACACAACGTAGTTGTGGAGTGTGTAAAACAAATGTAAAAAAAAGTGCACAAAATGTGATGTGGCATTACACGTTCAATGCTGGGTCAAATATCATGCTCGAAAATAGGGGCTAAATGAAGTCTTATAATATGAATATTTTTATGATAAATTAATATTTTTTATTTCATCCAACATCAAGTAAATGTTCATTTTATTTCATTTGGAAGTTTTTCGAAAATAAACTGATTCTAGTGGAAGTTTGTGTTTAATTGGTGTTTTATAGCCTCTATGAGCTTTCATGCGTATAGTGCATGGTGCCCATTTAAATGGGCACTTCATAACTCAAAGGTAAATGGATACATTTGAAAAATTCAAGCGTTAATAACAGTTTTTGATCATAATGTAATATATATATATATATTTTTTTTTTTAACTGCAAACAACACACAGTATAATTAATGTAAAGAACGACGTTTATGTAGAAGAGCGTTCCGCACAAGATGAGGAGGGAGAACGAACAAATGAAAAATGAGGTACCACCCGGGAATCGAACCCGAGACCATCCGATTGCCGGTCAGATATGCTATCCACTACACCATAGACCTTGATCAATCAGAAGTCATATTTCTCCTACATACGAGCAGAAATGCGAAGGTGCCCTCTCAGGGCATTGGTTTCTGCTCGTATGTAGGAGAATTACGACTTCTGATTGATCGAGGTCTATGGTGTAGTGGATAGCATATCTGACCGGCAATCGGGTGATCCCGGGTTCGATTCCCGGGTGGTACCTCATTTTTTATTTGTTCGTTCTCCCTCCTCATCTTGTACAGAACGCTCTTCTACACAAGCGTCGTTCTTTACATTAATTATACTGTGTTGTTTGCAGTTAAAATGTATATATATGTACGGCATGCGGAGGTGCCCCCTCAGGGCATTGGTTTCTGCTCGTATGTAGGAGAATTACGACTTCTGATTGATCGAGGTCCATGGTGTATTGGATAGCATATCTGACCTCATTTTTCATTTGTTCGTTCTCCCTCCTCATCTTGTGCGGAACGCTCTTCTACAGAAGCGTCGTTCTTTACATATATATATATATATATATATATATACATATTAGTAAGTTTTCAAAAGTACAACGAGTATCATGCGCTAATGGGTTAAAATAGGATTTTACCAAAGTTTATTAGCACACATTCATTTATACACTTTTCTTACCTGGTATCATCTAGGTATTGTACGCAGTTTAATGTGGTTCAGAGATGAAAGTCGTTGACATGAATTAGAAATAGCAATGGGCCAAGAATAGATCCTTGTGGGACTCTACCAGTTATCATCGCCTTGTCGGATAAATTAGCTTTTAATTTGATGTACTGATGACAACTTGACGATATGATTTAAACGAGTCGAGGATATTTCCTCTTATTACGTACATGTGAAGTTTATTAAATAAGATTCGTGCGAAACTGTATCAAATGCTAAGTTCTCATACACATTTTCTAATAGCATGTTTATGGCATCTTCTGTTGTATGTCTACCTTTAAACCAAATTGTTTTAGTTACTCGTAAAAT
The DNA here is from genome assembly GCA_023014485.1 of Bathynomus jamesi. Classification (NCBI taxonomy): domain Eukaryota; kingdom Metazoa; phylum Arthropoda; class Malacostraca; order Isopoda; family Cirolanidae; genus Bathynomus; species Bathynomus jamesi. The sequence goes on from JAJOZX010001519.1 coordinate 515,916, forward strand.
ATCCGTATCGTATTTGACTAAGAATTTAGCAAGTTTATTGTACACGATTTTTTCAAATACTTTACTTAAAGTTGGCAATATGGAAATGGGGCGATAATTGGATGGAGCGTTTGGGTTTCCTGTCTTAAGTACATTAGACTGTCGGGAAATATACCGAGTGTTACTGATTCATTCATTTTGTTACTACGTGGTATCACAATTTTATCGTACACTAATTTGTACATTTTTACCGGAATCGTATTGATGTCAGAATTTTTATTTTTTAGATTTTTTATTGCTAGAGAGATATTGTATGGTATGATTGGATCAAAGAAAAATTAGTTTCCATTTGGTTATGGCATGTATTGTCGGTAGTGAGTAACTGTAATTAGAATCGAGGCTGCTGTATTGGAGACAATATTTACAAAGAAGTTGTTTAATAAATTGGCTGTCTTTGGGGTTACTGTTAGAATTTCCACCTTGTGTAAGGGAGGACAAGGGATTTTTATCAACCTTCTTTGTGTTAATAAATCTTTCAGAGTGTTCCATACTCTTTTTAGATTGGATTTTTTTCATCAATTTTTAAACAATAATGATCTGCGTTTGCTTTTTTGATGAAGACAATAAGTCCGTTATAGTAATTTTTGTATGCCTGTTCGCTAATATCAGTTTTCCATAATTTAAAGAGAGTATGCTTACGTTTAATTGGCTATTGTATTCAGTTTTAGGTATTACTTTTGATTTAAGAGGAAAGTTTATGTTGAATATATCCATTAGTGTGTTTGAGAATGATTGAAATTTTGTTCCAATGTCGTGATTACTTTCGGTTATTGAAGTCCAGTCAAACGCTATTATTTCTCTCAGGAACTTTAATTTCTTATTATAGCTGTAAGACTGTAAAATCTACTGTCAACTTTTATACTTTCCTTTGTTAAGAAGTGGGTGATTAACATGGTGTATGTCGGTAATGTCATTGTGAAGTCTACACCTTTTCACTCTCAAATTAAAACAACTGAATTTCAAATTAAAATAAATGAATTTCAAATTAAAAGAAATGAATCTCAAATTAAAAGTAATGAATCTCAAATTAAAACAACTGAATTTCAAATTAAAACAACTGAAGTTTAAATTAAAGCAAGTGAAATACAATTTAAAATATATGAAAGTCAATTTAAAACAGAGATTGTGTAAAATCTGAATGTGCATCGAAAGCTTTTATTTTATAGCTGGTGGGAGTACTTGGCATCTGAAACACGTTGGCAACATTCACAAGTTCCTAGCAACCGTTGCTATCCATGACTCGACTCTCTCAGTTACCAAGGACGTCCTCTCTGACCCGGCCAGCTCTCACTCGCTCTCACAGCTGTGTATTTCAAGGTTATTAAAAGAACTGAGTTACGCTTTACTGTGATGATTTGGATTATTTTTACAATATAAATTTCTACAGGGTGATCCAAAAGTCTCTCCACAGTTATTTCACGTCCATGATTGAATAATGGGAGCTAGGCTATTAGGCCTTTTGTTTAGGCTACATCTATCAAAGCGTAGGCTATTAAGCTGTTTCTTACTGAGGAGAGACTTTTGGATCACCCTCTAGAAATGTATATTGTAAAAATAATCCAAATCATCACAGTAAAGCGTAACTCAGTTCTTTTAATAACCTTGAAATACACAGCTGTGAGAGCGAGTGAGAACTGGCCGGGTCAGAGAGGACGTCCTTGGTAACTGAGAGAGTCGAGTCATGGAGAGCAACGGTTGCTAGGGACTTGTGAATGTTGCCAACGTGTTTCAGATGCCAAGTACTCCCACCAGCTATAAAATAAAAGCTTTCGATGCACATTCAGATTTTACACAATCTCTGTTTTAAATTGACTTTCATATATTTTAAATTGTATTTCACTTGCTTTAATTTAAACTTCAGTTGTTTTAATTTGAAATTCAGTCGTTTTAATTTGAGATTCATTTCTTTTAATTTGAGATTCATTTCTTTTAATTTGAAATTCATTTATTTTAATTTGAAATTCAGTTGTTTTAATTTGAGAGTGAAAAGGTGTAGTTGGCTTTGTAATAGCTAATTTGTGATATCAATATTTAAATCTCCCACAATAACACAATTGTTACCAATATAAATAGAAGTTAATATTCTACCGATATTTGTAATAGAATTTGGTATGTTACCAATTGGTGGTCGGTAAATACTTATTAAAAACTGAATATCGGATGTTATGAATAAACATTTGAATTGCAACTGTTTTCTGAGGTATTGTTTATGCTTCTCAGATCTTCGATACTTTTACTCTTGTAGTTTGAGTCTACAAATATACTTACACCTCCTCCCCCAATGTTAACCCGATATACATGGTAGCTTATGTACCCTGGACTGTTAAAAAAGATCTTATTGCAGTAATCCCCCGATTTACGCGTAGATACGTTCCTGAACCTTCCGCGTAAAATGAATTTCGCGTAAACTGGGGTACACTATAACATATAATTCAATGTGCTAAGTACGGACCCCCCTCCAACCCCCAACCCCAAGACACCCAAAAATTAAATAAAATAAACTAAAATAAAATAATAATAATAATAATAATAATAATAATAATAATACTAATAATTATCTGCCAAAAAAAAAATAATTAAATAAATAAATAAATACATAAACTCATCTGTAAAAAGTAAAAATTAGTAATAACATGTAATAAATAAAAAAATAACACACCATTAGGGTCTCTTGGCGCTGGCTTCTTAATCACCAGTGCCTTTTTATTTGTTTATAAAAAAATTGAAACCGCGCAAATGTGGGGCGCGTAAATCGTGGGGGGGGGGGGGTACTGTACTTCCATTTAACCAAGTTTTAGCTAATATAATGCACGTGAATTTGTGTTGTAATAATTTTAGGTTAGCTGTCAATTCGTCAAAGTGGTTTGGGAGACTGCGAATGTTTAAGTTCAGGAAAGACAGGTTGCCATTCTTGTACTTCTTTTTAAGAAGTTGTCTACTGAGATATAGTTGGAGTTGACTTCATTTTCAGACTCAGTAATTTCATTTACAGTATCAAAAGTGTTGATCATAATGCGAAGATTAGGGTAATACGGTAACAGAAATAATAACAGGTAAAAAAGCATACAGCACACACACACACACACACACACATATATATTATATATATATATATATATATATATATATATATATATATATATATATTATATATATATGTGTGTGTCTGTATGTTTGTTTTTTTCTGCTTTATTTTACCGCCGATTCGTACCTAGGGAGGTTGGTACATATCTCGGCGAGACAGTGGGTGTCTGGTGTCACTGGGATGGGGATGATGGACTAAGGGGGCGAGTAAGGTTCGGTTGCTGGATAGGCAGTAGGAGGGGTATGGACTTAGATGCGATGAAGCAGATGGGAATGGGTGAGGAAGAGGAAAATCGCTTCCGCTGAGAAGTGTGGGCCTTCGGCGAGTATGGATTGTAAACGCTCAGATATGGAAATACTGGACAAAAGAGGGAAACACCTACAACGAAGAGCGGACAGGTTCGGGCATTCGACCAGGAGGTGTACGACGGTGATAGGGGTATGGCAGGTAGGACAGAGTAGGGCTGGCGATTTAGCCATAAGGTGACCATGCATGTGTAGTGCGTGTGTGTCCTAGGCGGACACGGGCTAAAATCACTTCTTTATGGCGGGACCGGTGGAATGAGGAGGCCCAGTATCCTAATTGCTGTTTGATCTTGTGGAGTTTGTTGTGTGTGGCCTGATCCCATTCCCGTTGCCAGATGGAGCGGAAGTGGGGCGGAGAGTCGGGAAGAAGAAAGGGAGGGGTAGGGAGGAGGCCGGCAGTAAGCAGGCCGTCTTTGCCGTGCGGTCCGCCTCCTCGTTACCCTGGATGCCGACATGTGCCGGGACCCAGCAGAAGGCGATTGTCTTGTGTCGGAAAGTTGTTAAAAAGTGAAAGGCTTGCTGGATGGTGCAGACGAGCAGATGAGGGGGGGGGGTTAAATCTCTCGAGGGAGAGAAGGAGCTAGCAGGGTGGGTGCGCACAATGTCGAGAGCCTCTATAATCGCGAAGAGTTCTGCTGAGAAAACCGAGGCCTCGCGGGGCAGGCTGACGACTCGAGAAAGCGGCTGGGCCAGTATCACCGCTGAAGCGGCCGTACCAGCCTCCGAGCGAGAACCATCTGGATAAATGGGTACAGTGTCCGGGTGTTGTGTTGCGTGTTCTCGGAAGAGTGACCTGTATACCGTAGCGATCGTGGTAGTCTTTGGTAGGGCACACAGGTCCTTGCAAAACTGATAGGGGTGAGTAGCCAGGGAGGGTAGATGCTGTATGAGATGGGGATAACTGAGGGGGAGGGCATGTTGGAAAGGTCCAGGAAAGAGCGGACCGCTTCAGTGAAGTGCCAGCTCTGTCCCTGGGGTGGGAGTTCAGAAATCGCCGCGCTTAGAAGCGTATGCGCACGAAGGTATGTCCTCATGAGGAGCAAACCCCGTCGGGGGGCGAGAGGGAGGTAATTGCATTCCGCTTGGAGGCTGGGGGCTGAGGAAGAGCGGAAGGCGCCGGTGGACAGGCGGAGGCCCCTATTCAGTACCGGGTCCAAGATACGGAGGCAGGCGTTGGAGGCTGAGCCGTATACGACACTGCCATAGTCCAGCTTCGACTGGACCATGGAAGTGTAAAGGAGAGAGCGTCGGTCTGCGCCCCATGTGGTGTGGGAGAGGTGATCCAAGAGACCGAGGGGACGTAGGAGGGATTGCTTCAGGTGTTTGAGATGGGGAACCCAGTTGAGCCGTCGGTCCAGAATCATGCCCAGAAATCGCGTGGAGGGTACCACCTCAAGAAGATCGCCGTATAACGTGACAGAGGGGACGGAAAGGGTTGCGGGTCTTCTTCTGCTGAAGAGCATACACTTGGTCATTCTGTATGTCTCGGCTGAGGAGCAGAAGGGGCTCAGTAGTGGAGCGGAATTGTCTGAAGCCGGACTTGGTAGCCGGGAAGGAATCACTATTTTCGAGGAAGAAGGATAGTCGCCTAGCGACCATTTTTTCTAATATTTTGCAGGCAGAACACGTTAGGGCGATGGGTTCGTAGTTTATGGGATCGAAGGAATCTCTGCCAGGTTTGTGGATGGGGATTACGTGGGCCTCCATCCACCGGGAGGGTAACGTGCCCTCTATCTATATGCGGTTGTATCAGGTAGGGTGTGTCAATTTTAGTAAAGTCAACAATTCAAAAACTACTAATGCTCAAATAATGTCATATTATCTAGCAAACTTAGAAATATCTTTAGTGTTGTTTAAAAAAGCCATTTACCTACTTATATTTGACCATAAAGGTTTGAAATATAACTTAAATATGACTGTAGCATCGTATATTAATGTGCCATTGATATGTGTGGTCAACTTTGGTTATTTTTGGTGTGCAGTATGGTCTCTAAGTTTCGCATAGTCACAAATGCTGGAGTTTTGATTGTGAATGCATATGTTTTCTCTCCTTTTTGACAATTCTGATTACTTCGTAATGTAAATATTGTGTAATTCAAATTATTCGAAATGTTATGTGTGACCCAAACTTTCTGTATATTTTGATATGATAGATATATGAAATTGTCATTACTTTGAATAATTAAGTCTTGTACCTATAACAACACAACCTTTTATCTGAGCTTAGAGGAAGATATTAAGAATTTCAATTAACTTAATTTTATGTAATCATAATCAGTAGGCCTATCCAAATTTCAATGACATTTCTTTTGTTCACAGGTTCACAGGATGAGTCAGAAAGAAATCAGAACCCGAAGCAAATCAAGTTGTCACCTAAGTCATTTGGTGGGGACTGGGAGGGAACTTCCCCTGCTGAGCTGCCCACAGCCAGAGATCTGCTGAGGTATGGTTTGTGAGGAGAGAGATGAGTGAGGAAGACAGGAGGAATTACCCAGTTAATGACCCGATTAACACGGCATTGTTCCAGGGCTACTGGCTCAGTGGAGAAAGGCCAACGCTCTATTCACAGGACCTATAATCAACACTGAGGTCAGGATCAGGGCTAAAGCGAAGGCACTGTGGGATGAGGCAGTGAAGGCGTCCATTGGCAATGTGAAGCTAGAGGTCAAAGATAGGTTCATGATGAAACTGGACAAATTGGTGGACATCCTGACTTGTCACTGTGTGATCAGAAGCTGCAGTGAGCTTGGGTGCAACCCTGTCTGCAACAGTGAGGTTCACATTGACTGCAGCTGCAGGAGCGAGCAGAAGATACCAGTGCAGGAGCTTGCCTTCATTAAAGGTCAGAAAGAAAAGGTGGGCAGTGTGAGGGCACACCAGATGGGTCTAGCTGATCACCGTGAGACCAGAAGACAGGAAGCAGTACTGCAGAGACAGGAGCAGAGAAGGAAGGCCGAGGAGAAGAGGAGGAAGAAGGCAGAGGAGTCAGCCAAGAAAGAAGAGGAGTTGAGGGAGGAGTCACTGCTGGAGATAGAGTTGGAGGAGACTGGATATATACTGGAGGAGGCAGGGAGGAGAGAGGAGGACGAAGACTTCATACCAGAGGCTGCGACAACTTCTTCCTTGCCTGTGGCTAAGAAGAAATATAACACTGAAGATATCACCAACATAGCTCTGGCTAGCTTGAGACATCACACTGGGCTGAGAGAGACTGCAGAGATTGCCACTGCTGCCTGGATTGATGCTGGTCTTATCACAAAGTTTGACACATCACTGGTGATTGACTACAACAAGGTGAGGAGGGATCAGGAGAGACTGACTAAGGAGCTGGTCAAGAAGTCTGATGAAGAGATTAGGGAAAATGGCATCACCTGTATCTTCTTTGATGGGAAAAGAGATGACACCAAAGTGATGCTGGAAGCTGAGGGCAGTGACAGGCAGTTTCCTGGCCTCATTAAGGAAGAACACTACACAGTGTGCAATGAACCAGGTGGGAAATATTTGCAGCATTTTGTACCAGAGGAAGCTGCAGAGGAGAGAAGTCATGCTGAGGTCATTGCTGACCATCTGCTGAACTGGCTAAGAGAGAGAGGAGCAGACCAGACCCTTTTGGCCATAGGAGGTGACAGTACTAATGTGAATACTGGCTGGGAGGGAGGAGTAATGCATTATGTGGAGGCCAAGCTTAGCAGGAAGTTGGTGTGGATTGTCTGTGACTTGCGCACTGGGAAGCTGAGTCTCAGACACCTGGTGACTGCACTGGATGGCAAGATATTGAGCAACAATAAGTGGTCTGGGCCCCTAAGGAAGATGTTAGACACTGCCACTGAACTGGAGATCAACCCAAACTTCACGAGGATCACCTCATCTCAGTCAGGAGGTAGTCAAGGACCTCGCCACAGACCAATCATATGACTACAGAATCATCACTGCCATGAGATCGGGAGAGGTACCGCAGAGTCTAGCTCTCCTGGAGATTGGGCCAGTCTGTCACAGTAGGTGGGTCACCACGGCTCTAAGGTTCTGCAGATTGTGGATTTCCAAACATGGGCTGAATGGTAGGAACCTGAAGAATCTGAGGATAATTGTGGAATTCATAGTGGGAGTCTACATGCCAAACTAGTTCAACATCAAGTTAAATCACAGCTGGGTGGAGGGTCCCAGGCATGTACTGCACCAGCTGGAGCTGCTCAGAAGTCAGAAGAAGGAGGTGATAGGCATTAGTGATGCCTATAGTGAAGAGATCAGCCTGGTATGCACACTCTGAGGCTGTGCTCCAGGCCATGCTGTGCAGTGAGGTGGAGGAGGAGAGGAGGGAGGCAGTGAAGAGGATACTGGAAATCAGAGGTGAAGGAGATGAGGACACACAGGTAGGAGACTGCAGTGTCAGACCCAGGAAGACTCCTGACATCGACCCAGATGCCACAAAACTCTCGGAGCTTATTGACTGGAACTCTGGCGTGACTGAGCCTCCTCTGACCTGCTCCCTAACCACTGCTGCAATCAATGAGTTTCTGGATAGACCAATGGAAGTTCCTGCATGGCCCTCACACACACAATCAGTAGAGAGGTGTGTAAGGATGACAACTGAAGCAGCACAACATGTGTACTCACAAGAGAGGAGGGAGGCGCACATCAGTGTCCAGATGGCCAGTAGGGAGCTCATGTCCAGGAACAAGAGCAAGGCAGACATGGCATCATTGGCAAAGTTCAAGAAACCTACCTATATTTCTAAATTTTAATATTGAAATACAATCAAAATGTCTTTAATTGTATGTATGTAAAGTGTAGTTATATATGGCATCCTTGGCAAAGTTCAAGAAACCTACCTATATTTCTAAGTTTTAATATTGAAATACAATCAAAATGACTTTAATTGTATGTAATGTACGTAAAATGTTGTTATATACAATTGCTGATTTTTCGTAAACTTCAACTTCAAATATAAGTAGCTAGGATTGGTCAAATCTGGATTTTAAAACGATATTTCGATTTAGCACATAAAAACGCATCATTTGGTCACTAGTAGTCTTTGAAAATCTAAAGATTTCACTTTGCTTCCTAAAATTGACACCCTATTGTACAGTAGGGAGGGGCGTTTTTACACTTTTTTTGATTTTCGTTTTGTAATAGCACGGAAAAGTGGCTATTCCACGTCAAAAGTGAGTGTGTAAATTCTCAGAGATCTGCAATAATATCTTCAGCCTCCGCACGCGCGTTGAAAATCCAAAAAATGCGCCAAAATACACATTTTTTCAATATTTTCTTATAGTTTTAATTTTCATCCTACCTTCTTGTAATAGTGAGGAAAAGCATCCTAAAGGTTTATTTTAAACTAGTTTTAAATATTTTTGTACTGCGATAATTTCTTCTGCCTCCGCAAACGTTCCAAAATACGGAAAAATTTACATAAATAGCGTATTTTATAATGACGCTATTATGGTCAACTTCGGCCCTACACCACAGTTTATTCGTTAATTATGTATTAAGTAATGCAATTAACAATTCATTATATCATATTTTAGTAATTTAAGTAGTTTATATATTTGAGTAATTAAATAATTTAGGTCCACCAATGCAGTTTACTTTGCATATGCTTGGTTTATTTTTGATGACTTATTATGTAATATGCATGCAGCTCCTCGCTTATTTCGTCAATATTGAATGTACTATATTACCATTATCGGACTTAGGTGATCGTGGTTTTTCCCATTATTTGGCACTATACTAGCACATTGGTACCATTTTTACAAAAATTGATCAATATTTAGGGGTCTCGCATCGACCTTGAAATTACTAGTTTTTTTTTAAAATGCGTACTTTTTAACTTTTTACTGAATCAAGATAAATCATTAAGTAGGTATGTTTTCTGAATCCTCTTAATGAGAGAAGCCGTTTGGTGTGCCTGCCAATGTCATACGACTAACGGTTTAAAGGTTGTGCCTGTATACAGGTAATACCAATGTGCTAGTATAGTGCCAAATAATGGGAAAAACCACGATCACCTATACTTTTCAAAAAAATGAGTCACCATACCCGGCGGAATGTATAATGTATATAGGTAATTAGAAAATGCACTATGCCTGTGCCAGGTACCTAACCTATTTCTTTTTTTGCAGATCATAACATTTTGAAATTCTGTCTGAGTTCCTCATCCTTTGTCATGGACAAATCGATGGCAACCATAACTGGAAGAACTCTTGAAGCTACAAATAGAGAGTCATCAAAAGGAAAGGCGAAAATAACATCGCTACCTTCTCTAAGATCGGCCTCGGAAATTTTTTTAGTTGGCCAACCGTCGTCCTCCATCAGTGGTAGCAAATTGCCAACAACACGGCAGGTTTTGCAATACTTCTTCAGTGTTATCCAGTACACTGCTAACAGGAAAGACGCATTCAAAGAAACCGTAAACAACGTCTTAAAGTTTTGGAACATGGCCCGCATTAAAACAATCACAAAGCTCAACTGCGAACGGAAGCTAGAGGCATTGTGGAAAGAGTGGCACTTACTCCAAAAAAGCAGAAAACGAGAAACTGACGCCGGAGGAAAACGGCAGAAGTTTTCGGACAGTGTGGACAAGCTGTGGGATATCGGAGCATCTGACGCTGTCGAAGATATAAAGAAGAATCGACTGCTGTCCGACAAGGACAAGAAAGAAGACATTGACTTCTACCTCGATCAACGTGGTCCTCGGGTGGCAACGATGAGCGGGAACGATAAAGTTTTCGCTGTAGAAAGTAAGCTACAGGAAGGAAGAAAACGTCCTCGCCAGGAGCCGCAAACCTCAAAGTGTGCATACGAAACCGGAGATGAGGCCATGGAGAATGATGATACTAGCATGTCAGGAGAGTCGGAGACAGAACTAGCGTTCCCCCTGCCGAAAGAGCCAAGTGTGTCTGTCAATCTTCCTCGCCGCATCCTTAATGCACCTGCTGTCATGGAAGTGGCTGATCGTTTCCGCATGTCCAATAATCAGGTGCGTATTGTGTATAGTATTCATCGATAGCGTCAGTTTTAAAGTGTCCCGTAACCCACATGTATTCTTGACAGTTTCCTTTCCACTTTCCATTCTCTACATAGGTAGTAAGCATTGTGGCTGCTATCACACGTTCGGCGGATCCACCATCAGACCTCAATCAGTTCAGCATCTCGAAAGAAACGGCTCGCCGGGGAAGAGTGTCACATCGCCGTGAAGTGGCGACGGCTGTGAAGGACTCCTTCACGCCACCGAGGCACACTGTTGTCCACTGGGATGGCAAAATGGTCAAGGTCAGTTGATTAAGTTTTCATAGCTATCAATTTAGTAATGAGATTCATGAAGCATAATGTCAATTAAAAAGAGAACTGAATGTGAACAAAAATAGGTTACTTTACAACCATGAAATTGAAATATATGGCATGTGTTTCAGAACTTCCTTGGAACGGCGGAGCACCGCCAAGCAATTCTCATCTCCGGGGCTCCTCATTGCACAGAAGGAAAGTTGCTGTCAGTCCCAGCTGTTGCTGACGGCACCGGACTGTCGCAGGCGCGGGCAACCATACATGCTCTCGAAAATTGGGGATGTGAGGAGAGCGTCATCGGACTCTGCTTCGACACCACTTCCACCAACACGGGGAGGGTGCAGGGTGCAGTTGTCCGGCTGGAAAACATGCTCCGGCGACCGCTACTCCAGCTGGGATGCCGTCATCACGTCCTAGAGCTTACGGTGGGGGCAGTAGCCGTCACCCTGCTCGGAAGGACTACGGCACCAACTGATCCTTTGTTTCAGCAGTTGAAGAGAAGGTTAGTTCATTTTTTGTGCAAGGTAAAGTTAGAACACACATGATATTCCACTAGTTTATAAAACAGCAAGCCAAACCGGAACTTCAGAGTTTTCTCACACAATTTTCTTGTTTATTATTTTTGAAGATGGGACGAGCTGGATCTCTCGACCTACTGCAAGCTGCAGGTCGAGAATCTGGCGGAGATACGTGGCTAATAGAACTCCGGGACGCGGCGGTCAGCTTCCTGAGCACAGCTTCTGGTTTCGTCAGAGACGATTACCGGGAAGTGGCAGAGATCACGCTTCTGGTACTCGGGACACAACCACGCCATGGCATTCACTTCATGCGCCCAGGAGCCTACCACCACGCAAGATGGATGGCTAAAGTTAGTATTTTCAAACAAAAATAATCTAGAGATAAGTTTAAATGATATTCAAAGATAAACATTTCATTATAACGCAAACAAAGTAATTGGTAACAATAAACCTGTCTTACTTACAATGGTACCTATTCTGTTTCAGGTCATCTACTACACAAAACTGCTGATGTTCAGTAGGCAGCTGGAGCTCGACGCCGAGCTGGTCGACAAACTGCACAGGATCGTGGTGTTCATCGCTCTTCTGTACGTACCAGCTTGGTTGGCGGCCCCTGTAGCAGCTGATGCGCCGTTGAATGACCTGGTACTATACCAGCGTTTTTTGAGGTATAGGGCATGGACCGCGAGGTGCAGAAGCGTCATTGGCAGTGATGAGGCGGCACTTCTGGTATCTGAGGCCTCAGACCGTCATCTTCGCTCTATGCAGCAACAAGGGGATGGCACTGTGAAGCAACAGATGGCAGAGAAGCTGTCCCACCTCCCTGTACCCAAAGACTTCACATACGAGAACGTCTCAGTCGACGAGATGACGCTACTCCCCGACCTGATCGACGAGTCCTCCTGGTTCTTATTTGCAGGTCTGAAGATGTATGGGTCTTCGTGGCTCACCCTGCTAACTGATAAGTGGGACGAGAACGAGGACTTTTGTCGTCTGAAGGATGTGATCTCTAATCTCCAGGTCACATGACGTCGCTGAAAGAGGAGTCCAACTGATACAAGACTATGCGAACAGGTCACAAAGGACGAGGCACAGCTGCAGGATCTTCTGCAAGTGGTGGAAAAGAACCGGAAAGAGCTCGGCGACTTCAAGAAGTCATCATTCGCCACGATGACATAGTACAGAGAGACAACGTTGCAGCCAGTGACGTGTGATAGTGGTCAATACAATGCAAAAGTGATTGTTTAAGTTACTGTTTCTTTCTTCCTTATTTGTCTGCTATTTGCTGAATTTTTGAAAAGTATAGGTGATCGTGGTTTTTCCCATTATTTGGCACTATACTAGCACATTGGTATTACCTGTATACAGGCACAACTTCTAAACCGTTAGCCGTATGACATTACAAGGCACACCAAACGACTTCTTTCATCAAGAGGATTCAGAAAACATCCCTACTTAATGATTTATCTTGATTCAGTAAAAAGTTAAGAAGTACGCATTTTAAAAAAAAAAACTCGTAATTTCAAGGTCGATGAGAGGCCCCTAAATATTGATCAATTTTTTTAAAAATGGTACCAATGTGCTAGTATAGTGCCAAATAATGGGAAAACTACGATAACCTATACTTTTAAAAAAAAATTGAAAAGTGGGCCACCCTACTGTACAGTAGTCACTTTTTGTTTCCATTCTTGGCATTTTCTTTCTGGATTCTAATCTTGCTCTGATAAATCCATCCCTTGCCTCTGAACCGCATACTGCAGCTGAAGCCTCTGTTACCAGCTTTATATGCCATTCAACCGCTTGGGTGTGGCAAGGAAAGCGTGGGATGAAATCAGGTACATCTGATGAGATATAGTTCAGGATGTCGGAGCGTGATAGAACTTTTGTCAGAGGAGGCTCTGACAGTCAAGTTTGCCAGTTAATCATGTTGTAGTACTCACTGCACTGAAAGTTCAACGTGGGCAATTTAAACACTCTCACTGCGGCTGACTCAGAATCTCTTACTTTAAGGATTCTCCTCCATCCTAATTCTCTGATATGTTTTGCTTCATCGTGAATCATACTTAGGAGAACATTCTCAGGAGAGAAAAGTAGGAATTTCTCTGAATAACACGATCAACTATTTCTATACAGCGGGCACTCAACGACCTCGAGCGTTGTATCAATTGATAAAGATGTTTGGCTCCCTGTGTTGCTGAAGAATTTATCTTGATTTGAAACCACATTGGAATATAAACTTTCATAATATAATCCACGATACACTTAAGGTTGTCTGAAGGTTCTTCAGTTGAAACGTAGAGACGAAGTATGCGGTTAGCAGTTGTCATCCATCTGGAGTGTGCCATTTTTCCGCCTGGTTTCCTTTGAGCTAGAGAGGGAGTACATTCACTAGCGTAGCTAGAGGGGGGCGGAGGGGGTGGTCCGCCCCGGGCGGCACTTTTTGAGGGGCGGCACTTTTGGTCTACTGCAATGATAAAAAAAGGTTTTTTTTATGTCGGGACAGTAGAAGGATACAAGGACGCCAGACACAATTTTATTTTTCCACGAAAACACTGCTTACTTCGTTAATTTCCGACAATGGTAAGGATTGTGTTCCCTTGAAGATGGCCTTATTGACCATCATACCTATTTAAGCGCTTAGTTGTGCTTAATTAATAATAGCATTGGTATAAATGCATTTATATCATTAAAAAGGGAAATAACCCATAAAGTTCTGTAAATACGTTATAATCTATAAATATACGTTTAATATTTATAAATAATCAATATCAAAACTAATATACTGGTATTAGTTGTAAAATGATAATGGTAATCCCAGGATTCGGCCGAGAAGGAATTTGAGAAGAAATACTTCAGAAAGTTGAGGTAAAATGCTTCCCGATGGGCGGATCGGGAAGCGGCCAATCGCGAAGCGAATTCTGAGACTCCTCGGAGCAAGCGGTCGCCGCCTCACTTCTAGCTGATCCTCGGTAGCGTGAAGACGTCTCAGAATTTGCTCTCGTGAATATTGCGTGTAATATATTTGTTATATTTACCTCGTTCTTCTTTGTGTTCTTATTTATTTAATTCGAGATTGGGGATTTGATTATTTTATTATTCCATCAATCTATTTATCTATCCCCAGATGAAGCGAACAAAAGAGAGTGGTGCTGCTTTTAGAAAAAAGAAAAAGGCTAGGGAGGAAGTATTAAAAAAGATTGAAGGGGCACTACTGAAATACTTCAGTCGTAAAGAAACTACTACTGCTATTGAAGCTGAAGCAGTTTCCGAATCCAAACCATCGTCAAATTCAAGTGATTCTTCAACTTCACGCGATTCGTCAACTTCAAGCGATGAAGAGCGTGACGAAGAAAAAATTCCGGCTGTGGACTTAAAAGATGTTAGCCTATGGCCAAGCAAGATTAATGATGCCACACGGATCTTACTGGTACGTCAAGGTGCATCTGTGGTTCAACATCTAGATTCTGATTTCGGTGAAGTGATGCATCAAGGTGCGTCAACCAAAGGACGAACTAGAAAACTAACACGCGAGTGGTTTTTTCGAACTCTGCCAAATGGTGAAAAAATGTTGAGATGGATGATGTACGCTCCTTCCAAGGAAGCTCTTTACTGCTTTTGTTGCAGATTGTTTTCAGACAGAAGTCACTCAAATTTTAATTCCGTAGATGGATTCAACATGTGGTGGAAACTGAATCCTAGAATATTCGAGCATGAATCCAGTGTAGCTCATGTTCGGACTTTCACACAATGGAAGGAGTTGGAAATTAGGATCGCTCGTGGAGCAACAATTGATAAAAATGAACAAGAAGTTGTTGAAAACGAAGTGAAGAAGTGGAGGGAGATCCTTTCAAGATTGTTTGATATCATTAGATTCCTAGCTAAACAGAATTTGGCTTTACGGGGTCACCGAGAAGGAATTGATTATGAGACTGGCGTTGAACCTAAATCAACGGGAAATAGAGGAAATTTTTTAGAGTTAGTTCATTTGTTGGCGAAATATGATCCAGTGCTACGTGAACATCTTCTAAGAATCAAGCTGGGAAAAAAGTTTGCTACTTCCTATATGTCGCCTACTATTCAGAACGATTTTACAGAAATTTTGGGAGAAAATGTAAGAAGCAAAGTCATCGAGCGAGTAAAACAAGCCAAGTACTTTTCCATGATATTCGACAGCACTCCTGATATTTCTCATAAGGATCAAACGAGCCAAGTTTTACGCTACGTTATGATCGATGGAACTAAAGTGGAGGTTGTGGAATCATTTGTTGATTTCATTGAAACAAAAGGTAAAACCGCCGAGAATATTTCAACAATGATTTTCGAAAAATTAGAAAATGACGGAATTGATACTCAAAATTGTAGAGGACAAGCATATGATAATGCTGCTGTAATGGCTGGTCAACATACTGGTGTTCAGAGACGTATGAAGGAAATTAATCGAAAAGCAGAATTTGTCGCTTGTACAAATCACACGCTGAATTTGGCGGTGACAAGCAGCTTCTGTTGCTGTGAATTCTGTTACCTTTTTTGGAATTGTGGAGCGTTTGTTCACGTTTTTTTCTTCATCAACCCATCGTTGGGATGTTCTAAAAACAGTCACTGGTCAACGTGTCAAGCGCGTAATAGAAACTCGGTGGAGTGCAAGGGGAGAAGCTGTGAGTGTTGTAAAAAAACATTTCTCAAAAATCTTAAGTGCTCTAGAACAGTTAACTGGTGAAGAAGAAAATACAGCTACCAGGTCAGATGCTGGCGTGCTGCTTGGTGCGTTGCAATCGTTTTCCTTTCTGTGCTTTCTTGGCCTGTGGGGACCCGTCCTTCTAGAAATTAACGACACACAGGCTTACCTCCAAACCAAAGGATTGAACAAACAACAATGTGATATAAAACTCAGGGCTTTAAAAGCATTTCTAGTTGAAAACAGGGACGAGCTAGTGAATAATGGAGTAACCTATGCCAAAGGAATTTGTGATGATCTGGGGATAGTCATGGAGCGTCAGCGTCGAAGTAGAAAGAAGAAACAAATGTTTGGTGAAGGATCACGAGATGCTGAATTGCCATACGAAACTGAGTTGGCGAGAGAAATGTTTTCTTCGCTGGACAGAGTGATCCAAGAAATAACTTTGAGATTTCAACAGCTTCATGAACTTGCTGAGAAATATGCCTTCCTTACCCCGTCGAATCTTTTGGATGATAAATATGAGTGCCAAGTAGATCACGATCACGATGACATTGATAAGGAAGAGTTCCTCGTTGAGAGAAAAAGACTTCAGCATTTTATTGCTGTTGCTGCTACGCAAGACGAAACAGAGACGTGGAAGGAAGGCCCCCTTGAACTTTTGCAGTTTATTCAAAAGTATAATCTTGGTAACTCGGTTCCAAATATTGTAATACTGCTGCGGATTTTTCTCACAATTGCTGTTAGTGTTGCTAGCTGTGAGAGGAGTTTTTCTAAACTAAAACTGATAAAGAATTACCTAAGATCTACTATGAGCACCTTGCGTTTGAGAAATCTTGCCATACTGTCTATAGAACAACAATTGACAGACGAAATAGACTTCGACAATGTCATCGAAGATTTTGCTAACAGAAAAGCAAGAAAAATAACTGTGTAGAATGTTGTAGTTAATTTTTTCACTTCAGAAGTAAACATGTTGTCCTAATATTTTTCACGTTTTTTTCTATACGTCGTTTTCACTTTTTGTTTAAGTATGTTTGTTATGTGTATTGTGTTGTGTTTCAGGGGGGCGGCAAACGCAAGGACCGCCCCGGGCGGCACAAACTCTAGCTACGCCACTGAGTACATTCACCTTTTGACATAGCATCATAGATTTCTGCCAAATATTTCTGATCTGTGCTCAGATCATCTCTGTCAACTACAATTTCTTCCGCTTCAACTGCTTCAAACTCCACAACAGGTCTCTTTTCACAATCAATTAACTCTTTTCTTATAGGCCTCGTAAAACTATGAGGACCTGTTGTTTTACCATCAATGTCAGTCACTATGTGCCGCAAGGGAAGTTCATTAGTGTGAAGCAAGCAAATCAGCAACTGGAGTGCTCTCTGAAAGTGCTCTTCAATACTTCTTATCACTCCTCCGTTTGGTCATGTATTAACTGCTGTCCCGTCACATCCAATGGCTTTAACTTCTGAAGTATCAATCTCATTTGTGCGAAAAAAATCCTAAATTGCAGAAGATATACTCTGTGCTGAGCCAGAAGCGGGAGTTACATGCCCAATATAATGCGAGTTTGGTTCTTGAAGCAAAGTGACATGTTCTTCTGTTATATTTTTTTGATAACCTTTACTGCCAACTTTTTCTTGCACTGCAGTTCTGTCCTTTCTTCCATCGAAATAGATACTCTCCATAGTTTCTTCTTCGTAATCTCTCTTTTGAATGATAGATCTCACTCTTTTTGTAGCTCTCCTTCCCTTGCATCTGTCTATTACTGAACTTAAATCTTTTTCGTTTATAATTCCCACGTCTTCAAGAACAGCCGAAGCAATTATAGCAGTAGACCTCTCTGACACACCAGTTCTGTCACAAGCTATAGCCAATGATGAGACTGTTCCATGATGAGATTATTCCATCGATTTGATTCTCTGTGTCGTTCATAATCAGAATCCGCTCATTCTGTTTCACTTGATGTTGATGACAGTGTTTCAGTTGCTTGTCCTTTACTGGCAGATGGTTTTGGTTCATACTCTTTCATTCTCTGTTGTCTTCTAGCAATAGTTGCTAGATCTTTACGAGTTTGTGAAACATCAAGAGAGCCTATTGCCAATTTTCTTGTTGTTCTCTGATCTTTAAGGAAGTCTTGTTCAATTGCTGGAACCTTGAGATGGTTTTCACATGAACACTTATCAAAATTTTCACATTTGCAAGCACTGATGTCAAATAATTTGTTTTCTGCCTCATTTTGAAATGTTTGTAATTTAATTTTGAATGAGTCACTATCTTGTTTCCTTTTTATTGACTTTAGAAGGTTTTGACATTTTTCATGGTAATTTTTAATCATTTGAACGACACGGTTATGAGAAACAGTAGGAATAGAGGCTGTTTTCCACAAATTTTCGAGAGTTTTTGAGAGAACACCGGAAATTTCTGCAACTGTAGGCTCTTTCTTCGATGTCTTCAGATTCAACCTTATTTGATGAAAATATTTCATGACGTCCTTATAGGTTGGAAGGCACCTCTTGTCTAGATCAGCTGGAGCCCCAAATATAGAGCAACTTGAAGAAGTTCTTGTTGCTTGAGCTGGTACTGACATTGTGAAAAACAGAGTAATTAATATAAAAATTAAGAAATTACTCCGAAAACGTAAAATATTCTTGCATTCTGCAGAAGTTTTGTATACTACACGAACGTATTATTATGCACTAAAATATGCAGTATATGTCCACATATGCGTGTTGGCGTGTTCCAAAGATGTATTAACAGCAAGAGCAACACAATCCACATCTTACCCGAAACGTAGCTAGCACAACACGGCGGGGAAGTGAGAGCAAGAAGGCCTGGTAGAGTGTTGTGAGTCATGACTCATCAGTCATCACTCACTGACTCATTGCCGTATATGGCAATGACGAGCAACACACCATACCAGGCTGTGGGGAAGCTTCTAGAACGATGTGGGAGTACTACATGACGTACAAAGTGAATTTAATGGCGTATAGGCTGAATATGCAAAATACGTGATTTATGCGGATTTTTCCTTGTATTTTGGAACGTTTGCGGTGGCAGAAGATATTATCGCAGGACAAAAATATTTAAAACTAGTCTAAAATAAACCTTTAGGATGCTTTTCCTCGCTATTACAAGAAGGTAGGATGAAAATTAAAACTATAAGAAAATATTGAAAA
>JAJOZX010001519.1:545000-582500 GCA_023014485.1 Bathynomus jamesi
CCTCGAAGTGGGCGGAGTGAGGAGAATGTCGAAACTGTCCGTGAGGCGTTTACTCAGAGTCAAGGAAAGTCCATTCGGCGAGCTGCTGCGGAACTGAACATCAGCGCGACATCTATCCAACGGATTTTGCGGCGTGGTCTCAAGCTGTATCCGTACAAGATCCAGGTGGTTCAGAAGCTGGAACCTCAAGACTACGATTGCCGGGTGGAGATGTGTGAGACAGTGCTGCATCACTACGAAAGAGACCCATCGATCCTGGAGCACATGTGGTTCAGCGACGAAGCTCTCTTCCACCTTTCTGGTCGCGTCAATCGGCACAACACCCGCATCTGGGGAACTCACAATCCTGCGGAGATCCGTGAACATGAAAGGGACACGCCGAAATTGGTCGTCTGGTGTGCCATCTCCTCAGCTGGGCTGATTGGTCCGTTCTTCTTCCGGGATCAAGATGGAAATTCCGTGAACGTCAACGGAGACAATTACCTTCGTATGCTTCAGGAGTTCTGCATCCCCAACTGTCAGCTGTAGCTAACATGCAAGAAGTCATTTTCCAGCAAGACGGTGCCCCTGCTCATTACTCGCGTGAGGTTCGCTCATTTCTGAATAAGCAGTTCCCGGATCGGTGGATTGGTAGCCCGTGGTCCCATCGAATGGGCTGCTCGCTCGCCTGATCTTACCCCATGCGACTTCTTTTTGTGGGGCTACATTAAGAGCAAAGTGTACGCCACCAAGCCGAGAGTCCTCCCCACACTAGAAGAACGGATCAGGAATGCGTGTGCTTCTGTTACTCCCGAAATGTTGTCCAATGTCGGCCAAGAATGCGTAAAACGGTGGCTCGCTTGTTTCGAAAAAGACGGTGCCCACGTTGAGGTGTACTAGTGACTTTCCAGTAGACTTATGAAGCCAAGTTTGATGCCACCAAAATTCTCATGAATCGTAGACTCAGCAACCAAATTGTCATTTGGTTCCTCTTGTAATTGCTATTTTAATAAAATTTTAAAAATAATGAGGGACTTTTGAAACACCTGTATATATATATATACACATATATATATATATATATACACACATATATATATATATATATATATATATATATATATATATATATATATATACATATACACACATATATATATATACAACATATATATATATATATATATATATATATATATATATATATATAAATATAAACACATATATATATTACATATATATATATATATATATATCACCGTGGGATAAAAGGAATTATGTTGGTCGAACAGCGGTCAGATAAGTTTCATTTAATACTTTTTCTTTAACAGATCTTAGCATAAAATTGTCTTACAAGAACCTGTTTTTGCGTTTCAAGAACATTTTTGCTGGTTTTCGCAGGTGACGGCACAATAAGCACGCGGTAGACCTACGTTGTATTTTATTAATTTCCAAACGCTCGTTTTTTGTTTTTTAACTAATTAAAAGCATGGCACCCCCGTCAAGTACTTGCAGTCGCTGTGAAGGGAACTTTGCCGCTTACGCGTTTACAATGGCTAATAATAATGAACAGTTAGTTTGCAGGTCGTGCTCAAGCATGGAAGTCCTGAGGTACGAATTAGAACGTGAGAGGGAGGCCAGGGTGAGGCTTGAAGAAAGCGTGATGCTCCTGACGGCAAAATTAGAATCCCTTGAGACTCCAGTTACGACCCCTCCTGCCTCAGTTTCTACAAATAATATAAATAGTATTAATAGCCCTCTCTCTTCCCCTAGTTCCCAACCCTTCGTTCTAGTGCGTAATGGAGCCCCATTGAGAAAACCTAAGACTTGTCTACCAGTAATAACAATGAATACGTTTTCTGTTTTAGGTATCGAAGATGCTGATGAACCGGAAATACGACTCGTTGGCGATTCCATTGTTCGAGGGCTGCTCGAGGAATTCTGTGGGAGAAACACTCGTCCTAGGCGCCGTTACTGCTAACCTGGTGCAAGGGTGGAGGATATAACTAATAGTGTTGACCATTTTACAGACGGTACCACCGAGGACACAACGTATGTTATTCATGTCGGTACTAATAACGTTTTAAATTCTAGATCGGAAGAACTGCTGGCAAGGTACAGGGACTTACTAGAGCGACTAAAGGCGAAAACTAATAAGATTGTCTTAACAGGTATACTTCCTCTAATTATCCAACTTAACGATTTCTACAGCAAGGCGACCTATATTAACAATAACCTAAAGTCTCTTTGCGAACAGGAAGGAGTGCATTATGTGAATTTTTGGAATAGTTTCTACGGCAGGAGGGACGTGTTCCTCGAAGATGGACTTCATATTAATGACGTTGGAGCTGCGCGTTTAGGAAGACTATTTCATAATACTGTCTCTTCTTTTCAAGCTGCCGTAACTCGAACGGTCCCAGCGTAAATTCCACAAATTTCCCCTGCGCTCGCGAAGGTGTCGCAGTTACAAACAATTTGTAGGTTCTATCCTTAAATGCTCAAAGTCTAAGAAATAAAATAAACGAATTTTTTTCTTTAATTGCTTGTAAAGACTATGATGTAATTGCCATAAGTGAATCGTGGCTTAGCACTGAAATACGTGACTTTGTAGGGGAGTATCAAATTAAAGGTTATAGACTTTTTGTTAAAAACAGAATAGGTAGGCGAGGAGGCGGTGTTATGTTGTATATCAAGGATAATATTGCGAACATTATAGAAGTGAAGCACACAATTCCAGAACCGATAGATTCGACTATAGCAGAACTTAAATTGAACGATTTCAAACTTGTTGTTGCGGTTATATATAGGCCCCCTAATCAAACACCTTATGGGTGACTTTAATTGAGCCAACGTGAATTACAATACAATGCAGGGAGACGCGGAAGGTAATCGTTTATTTAATTTTCTCGAGGATAGCTTTCTTATTCAAAAGGTTGGGGAACCTACGAGGTTGGACAGTATTTTAGATTTAGTAATAACTACGGATGATAGGCTAATTACTGATCTTCAAGTAATAGAACCGTTAAGCAATAGCGATCACAATATGGTAGAGTTTGTCCTCTCAGTAAGTCACTTGAAACCAACTAACTCGACTAAAATTCCTAAATCCAGCACGCAGACTTTTGTAAATTTCGACGTAAATTGTCACACGTCAATTGGGAAAACGTAATGGGGAACTCCAACGCAAAACTAATGTGGGAATCGTTCGAAACGGTATTTAGGACTATAAATAAGGAATGTGTACCGTACAAAATTAAGCGTGCGAAAGTAAACAACAAGCCCTTGTGGTTTACTTCAAGAGTAGGAGACATTATAAAGAGTAGAGATAGGGCTTATAGGCTATATAAGTGCGATAAAGACAATCTGTGGTTACGAAACAACTACATATCTCTAATGCGTGAAGCGAAATGTGTAATAAAAAAGTCCTAGCGCGAATTTGAAATCTCCGTAGCTCGTCACAGTAAAGAAAACCCCAAGCAATTCTTTCAATATGTAAATAATAGAAATCCAGTAAAAAGTGTCTTGGGGCCTTTGAAAAATCTAAACTGAGATCTAGTTTCTGAAAAATAGGAAATGGCGACCTTGCTAAACGAATTTTTTACGTCAGTTTTTACTATAGAAGATGTAACGAATATCCCGACGGTCATAGACATAATACCTTTTGATAATGGTAATATTTTGGATAATATCGTTGTTAGTGAAGGGAAGGTAATGCGCTATATTGATAAAATGAAAACGCGTAAATCACCGGGGCCGGATTCCATCTATCCCAAACATCTAAAAGAATTAAAAGATAGCATTGTTGTGCCGCTAACAAAGATTTTTAATGCGTCTATTTCTGAGGAGTGCGTACCAGATAATTTCAAGTTAGCAAACGTAACGCCAATCTTTAAGAAAGGCGATAAAGGTGCGGTGGGAAATTATGGGCCAAACAGTTTAACGTCAGTTGTAGGTTGTAGGTATTTAGATTTTCACAAAGCGTTTGACACCGTGCCGCACAAAAGACTCATTGAAAAAACTAAGGCTCATGGAATCAGGGGGGTAGTAATAAATTGGCTAGAAGAGTGGTTGCGAGGGAGGAAACAGAGGGTGGTCGTTGATGGAGCGGAGTCGTGTTGGGCTAATGTAGCGAGTGGCGTTCCTCAGGGTTCTGTATTGGGCCAATGGCTTTCTCTTATATATATTAACGATTTAGATGTCGGCCTAATAAGTACAGTTTCAAAGTTTGCGGATGACACGAAGCTGGGTGGTAGGGCGAGTAATGACGAAGATAGAGGTAAACTCCAGGAAGATCTGAATAAAATCGTTGATTGGTCAGTCACATGGCAAATGAGATTTAACGTTGATAAGTGTAAAATTTTGTATATAGGTTCGCGTAACGGTAAATTTGCGTATAGTATGTCAGGAAAAGATTTAACAAGCGTAGAGCAGGAAAAAGATTTAGGAGTTATAGTCACTGGTGATTTAAAAGTAGCGAAACAAAGTACAGCAGCGGTCAATAAGGCGAACAAAGTGTTAGGTTTTACAGCTCGAAATTTTGAGTACAAATCGCGCGATATTATAGTTCCTCTTTATAAATCATTAGTTAGACCCCATTTGGAGTACGCGGTCCAATTTTGGAATCCACATATGCGCAAGGATATAGACAAAATCGAAAGAGTTCAAAGACGAGCAACTAAGATGATTCCGTCGCTTAGGTCAAAGTCGTACGAGGATAGGCTTAAGGAGTTAAATTTGACTAAACTCGAGACTAGGAGGCTATGGGGTGACCTAATCCAGGTTTTCAAAATTATGAACTACGTTATGGGATAACGTAGATAGAGATAGCATTTTCGAAATATCTCAATATAATAGGACTAGAAATAACGGGTGTAAGTTGACAAGTAGAAGGTTCGAGACAGCAGTTGCCAAAAACTTTTTTACGCATAGAATAGTAAATAGGTGGAATAGTTTGCCGGTAGAAGTAATTATTAGCACGTCTATAAACATGTTTAAAAATCGAATAGACGCATATGTTGATAGATTGGGTATAGTTTAAGGTAGTAAAATTAAGGCTTTGTGGTGATAGATCCCACAGCTCAACACAAGTGTTGCGGGATATAAGGAGGCAGCATCTTGGGTTAGGGGATACTCTCTGTCCTTACACACCCCATTTAAAGAGATTCCTCTGCCGAGCTGTGCCCCCATAGTACTGTGAGGTATTGAAAAACTCATGATCTTCACATGCCCAACAAACACCTTGAAATGGGAGACCCAAAATTTGTGCACATACATTTCAACATTATTGTACAGACTTTAGAGCCACACCTGCACTTTTCCTCCGAAGTATATATATTGTAATGTATATAGTTGTAAATTTTGAATTGGTCCACAATCGAAATGGTCCGTGACTTATTTTTGGTTGGCAAGGTACTAGTATTGATGGATACCGTAATGAAATTGACTGGATTCTTTAGCTCTGATATATTTGCATGTCGGTTATAAATAGATATAGAGTGTAACATATTTGTGGATAGTAGTCTATTATGACTTGATCCTCTTGATCCAGAGATTCTATCTTTAGTTTTAAATCGATAATTAATTAGTTTAAAATTTATAATTATTTAGTTTTGTAAAATTGGTCGTTGCCACTGTACAGGCAGTATTTACATAATATTCTTATGTTCTTGTGGTTCGGAACCCACGTAAAATTGTAGGTCCCCTCCGTCACCACGGAGGACATACACAATACACAATTACGAACAATGTTAGGAAGACCAGCCCTGAGTGGATCCTAGGGTCTTTGTTGGTCTGAAACATTATATATGTATATATATATATATATATATATATATATATATATATATATATATATATGTATACATATATATATATATATGTGTATACATATATATATATATATATGTGTGTGTGTGTGCATATATATATATATATATGTGTGTTTATATATATGTGTATATGTATATATATATATAATATATATATATGTATAGAAACGTCGTAAGTATAGAGGAGCGTTCTGCACACGAGGAAGAGAAATAACGAACAAATGAAAAATGAGGTGAACCGCCCGGGAATCGAACCCAGGGCCTTCCGATTACCGGTCGGATGCGCTACCATTACACCACGGACCTCGATCATTCATAAGTCGAAATTCTCCTACATAGGGCAGAAACCAATGCCCTGAGAGGGCACCCTCGCAAATCGTGAATATGTACATTTTAACTGCAATGACCACGCAGTATATTAATGTATAGAAACGACGTAAGTATAGAGGAGCGTTCTGCACACGAGGAAGAGAAATAACGAACAAATGAAAAATGAGGTGAACCGCCCGGGAATCGAACCCAGGGCCTTCCGATTACCGGTCGGATGCGCTACCATTACACCACGAACCTCGATCAGTCATAAGTCGAAATTCTCCTACATAGGGCCGGAGCCGGTTTGATATGTACCTAGTTAACCTAGTTTGAAAAAAAACGATGACATTCTAGACTATAGTACGTAGTGAGCTCATAAAATAGTAAATAATAGGCACGCTGATTTCCGCACCACCCTCTGAGGTACAGCGTATAGCGCGTTAACTTTTTTTTATGTGGAAGTTTCCCCAGTAGGCATATCATAACCACTTATGTATGTTTATTTTCGTTTTTTGTGAAGCAAGAGTAATGTTTTCTTGTTTTTGTTTGAGAGTGACGACCTGTAACTTTTAACAATTTGAAGAAGGTATTGTTTCTGCTCTTCATCATTGGTTATCAGTTTGTTGTATTCCTCCATCAGTCGTACACCTCTTTCCGCAATGTCGTTTACCACTTTGAGTCCATATGCGATATCTCTTGCATTCGCATAACTTTCATCATCATTCCATTCTTCAGCATCTTTTTCAAGAAAAGTGCAAGGCACCTCTAGGATTTCAAAGAATCTTTTTGTGTTCGCAGTAACGAAATCCTGCAGTTGTTTCTGCCCAGCTGATTCAGGATTTATTGATGCTCGTTTGCTCGGTTTTGAGTCAACTGGTTTCTGCAGAGCATGCTTCATTTTGTTTTTTGTCTCATGCGAAACAGCTGAATCAAAAAATGCAAGCGCCACAAGCTCCTCAGAGAGGTACCACAAATGTCTCAAAAAGTTATTGAGTGCAGCACTTGCAATTTTGTCATCCTTTTGCTTGTAGAGCTGCAGACTTTGCACAAAATGCAAATCTGAACGGGGGGCGCATGAGGGTATGGGTGCCAGGTACCACGATCTGATGTATATCGCAGCTGAAAAGCAGCAAACATCTCTCAGTCCTTTTTCCTCTCTCTCAGTTAGTTTAAACTGAGATTTAAACATCCAAATTTTAATGCAGTAAATTAGCTTGCCCATCCATCGTGCTCTGTGATAAGCTCCGGGTGCTTTAAAGCTGATTCCTGACTTGGGGGCACTACCGATGAAAATGAGCGTTAGCTCGAGCAATTCCTTGTAGTCATCACGAGGCTGCTGTTCATCAAGCTGAGCTTGAGCAAATTGAATGAGTTCTTCAGCATCTGAGATTTTCTCTGCAATGTTAGGGTCATCTGTTGCTGTTTGGTAATTGTTCTTGTCAATTTCCACCCACTTTGCTTTGAATCTCTTAAACAGTTGTATGTCAGGGCCACTAGAAGATGGCAAGGAGACAGAAACTGCAGCTTCTAACACTATTTCGAAAATATGATGTCGGTAAGCCAGCCACAGCATATCTTTATCCAATATTTGCTCTAGTAACATACAAGCACCACTCTTAGAACCTGTGTTGGAGGCAGTGGTGTCAAAACACATGCCCTTCACTTGGTCAGATATATTCCACTCCAATACTAACTGATGGACAGCATCTGCAATGTTTTGACCAGTTCCTCTGGCAAGTTTGGGAATACCAAGAAGCTGATCAACTCCTTGGCCGGAAATTAGAACTGGCAGTCGATCAACATTTTCATGACCAGTAATATCTTCCAGTAGTTTGCCGTCCCAATGTATTTGGAGAGGGCAATTTGTTTCGAAATCCTGCTTCAAATTTTCTGCCATTGTCTTGTGGTTCCTTTGTCTTGCTCTCCGTATCGATGAATAGCTAACACTGTATTCTTCAGGGTTTTGCCCAAGAGCATTGATTGTTGGGATCAAGATTTCCGAAGCAGCTCTATCACTTACTTTTGCAGCATCAAGAGATACAAGCATTGAAGAATCCATAAGCTTTGCACTCTTAGACTTTGATCTACTTTGTCTCGAAGTTGATGGCTGCTGAGGGTCAGCAACAAATTCTTCTTCTGATTTTGAACTATCTTCATTCAAACTTGAAGGACTTGAACTTGAGAGCACTGCTGCTTCGAAAACGGCTGTTTCCCTCTTTCTTTTCTTTTCAAGCAATGTTTCCTTTTCTCTAGCAATCTCTTCCATTTGTGAAAAAACTTTATCCACTCCAGACATTTTGCCTTTTCTTCCTTTTTGTCGTTGCAGCATCAAAAACTCACGATCTTCATCTATCTTTATCATGTCAAGAGCACTTGCATGTGCAATGTCAAACAGATCTTGCAAGTCATTTTGCCAGCTCTCTTGTTTTTGAAGTAGTGCAGGTGATTGCTTCTTCTTATTATTTCTGTTCTTCTTTAGTTTCTCCCACTCGTTGAAAAGTTTCTTTACTCTCTCCACGACATGACATTTCAACACTGTTGGGATGCGTGCCTTTTCCTACACATCCATAACATCTCTAGCAGTCAACAAAGCCGCTGTTTTCACCTGTTGCTTTTTATTGATCTTGTAGTTCATAAACAATGCTAATGTTTCCCTTTTAGATGGAAGCTGGGTTTCTTTGAAGGACTCTATAGGATGTCCTATGAGCCAAACAACTGTTTTGTGACGCGTATGCCGCTCCATGAGTGCAACTCAGCAACTGCTATACAACCACTCTCAGCGAAGGCAGCAAAGATACTGAGTCAGTGACGCCGCACTTACACTGACGCGGCCGCCACAGTGACGTCACAGCAAAGAAATGATTCTAGAATGTTCGGCCACGGCGTCTATAGCAATGAAAGGGATGAGAAGGTTTACGGAAAGAGGTTCAGAGTCTGTTATGACTGCTATATGTTGCTGACTACCATTTTTGATGAAATCTGCAAAATAAATAAACGTACAATAAATACAAACTGAAAAATAACAATATACAAAATGTTCAATGGATGGTAGCAACCTCTAAAATGTCTTCAATTGTGCTGAAATTTTGCATGTTCAGTTTTTACACTAAATTAAATAAAATTAGAGGGTGTCTTCAAGTTTTTGAAATGATAAGTTATTTTGCATCACCCTAAATTATTATATATATATATATATGTATATATATATATATATATATATATATATATATATATGTATGTGTGTGTGTATATATATATATATATATGTGTATATATATATATATATACATATGTGTATATATACATATATATATATTATATATATATATATATACACACACATATATATATATATATATAATGTTATAATGTTATAATGTTTCAGACCAACAAAGACCCTAGGATCCACTCATGGCTAGTCTACCTAACTGTGTTCGTAATCGTGTATTGTGTATGCCCTCCGTGGTGGCGGAGGGGACCTACAATTTTACGTGGGTTCCGAACCACAAGAACATAAGAAATTTATGTAAAAACTGCCGGTAAATTGGCAACGACCAATTTTTACGGAACTAAATAATTATCAATTTAAAACTAATTAATTATCGATTTAAAACTAAAGATAGAATCTCTGGATCCAGAGGATCAAGTCATAATAGACTACTATCCACAAATATGTTACACTCTATATCTATTTATAACGGACATGCAAATATATCAGATCCAAAGAATCCAGTCAATTTCATTACGGTATCCATCAAGTCACGCTCCATATCAATTGCGGACCAAGTCAAAATTTACAATCATATACATTACACTATATACACTTACGAGAAAAAGTGTAGGTGTGGATGTACGACTGTACAGTAATGTAGAAATGTGTGTGCACCCATTTTGGGTCTCCCATTTCAAGGTGTTTGTGGGGCAAGTGAAGATCATGAGTTTTTCAATACCTCACAGTACTATGTGCGGCACCGCTCGGCAGAGGAATCTCTTTAAATGGGGTGTGTAAGGACAGAGAGTATCCCCTAACCCAAGATGCTGCCTCCCTATATCCCACAACACTTGTGTTGAGCTGTGCGATCTATCCCCAGAAAGCCTTAATTTTACTACCTTAAACTATACCCAATCTATCAACATATGCGTCTAATCGATTTTTAAACATGTTTACAGACGTGCTACTAATTACTTCTACCGGCAAACTATTCCACCTATTTACTATTCTATGCGTAAAAAAGTTTTTCGGAACTGCTGTCTCGAACTTTCTACTTATCAACTTACACCCGTTATTTCTAGTCCTATTATACTGAGATATTTCGAAAAAGCTATCTCTATCTACGTTATCGAACCCACTCATAATTTTGAAAACCAGGAATAGATCACCCCTTAACCTCCTAGTCTCGAGTGTTTTCAATTTTATCTCCTTAAGCCTATCCTCGTACGACTTTGACCTAAGCGACGGAATCATCTTAGTTGCTCGTCTTTGAACTCTTTCGATTTTGTCTATATCTTTGCGCATATGCTGATTCCAAAATTGGACCTCGTACTCCAAATGGGGTCTAACTAATGATTTATAAAGAGGAATTATAATATCGCGCGATTTGTACTCAAAATTTCAAGCTATAAAACCTAACACTTTGTTCGCCTTATTGACCGCTGCTGTACTTTGTTTCGCTACTTTTAAATCACCAGTGACTATAACTCCTAAATCTTTTTCCTGCTCTACGCTTGTTAAATCTTTCCCTGACATACTATACGCAAAATTAACGTTACGCGAACCTATCAGCAAAATTTTGCACTTATCAACTTTAAATCTCATTTGCCATGTGACTGACCAATCAACGATTTTATTCAGATCTTCCTGAATTTTACCTCTATCTTCGTCATTAATCGCCCTACCACCCAGCTTCGTGTCATCCGCAAACCTTGAAACTGTACTGACTAGGCCGCCATCTAAATCGTTAATATATATAAGAAAAAGCCATTGGCCCAATACAGAACCCTGAGGAACGCCACTCGCTACATTAGCCCAACACGACTCCGCTCCATCAACGACCACCCTCTGTTTCCTACCTCGCAACCACTCTTCTAGCCAATTTATTACTACCCCCCTGATTCCATGAGCCTTAGTTTTTTCAATGAGTCTTTTGTGCGGCACAGTGTCAAACGCTTTTTGAAAATCTAAATACACTACATCAACCGCCCGATGTCTATCGTAAACGTCAACCACGCTTTGGAAAAATTCTAAGAGATTAGTTAAGCATGATTTGTTTCGCCTAAATCCGTGCTGCGTATTTCTAACTAGTTTATGCAATTCTAAGTGTTCGACTATACGATCCCTAATTATTGATTCCAGTAGCTTACCTACAACAGACGTTAAACTGATTGGCCTATAATTTCCCGCCGCACCTTTATCGCCTTTCTTAAAGATAGGTGCTACGTTTGCTAACTTGAAATTAACTGGTACGGACCCCTCAGAAATAGGCGCATTAAAAATCTTTGTTCGCGGCACAACAATGCTATCTTTTAATTCTTTTATTTGTATGGGATATATGGAATCCGTGTTTTCATTTTATCAATATAGCGCATTACCTCCCCTTCACTAACCACGATATTATCCAAAATATTGCCATTATCAAAAGGTATTATGTCTATGACCGTAGGGATATTCGTTACATCTTCTATAGTAAAAACTGACGTAAAAAATTCGTTTAGCAAGGTAGCCATTTCCTATTTTTCAGAAACTAGATCTCGGTTTACATTTTTCAAAGGCCCCAACACCCTTTTTACTGGATTTCTATTATTGACGTATTGAAAGAATCGCTTGGGGTTTTCTTTACCGTCACGAGCTATGGAGATTTCAAATTCGCGCTTGGACTTTTTTATTACACTTTTCGCTTCAAGCATTAGAGATATGTAGTTGTTTCGTAACCACAAATTGTCTTTATCGCACTTATGTAGCCTATAAGCCGTATCTCTACTCTTTATAATGTCTCCTACTCTAGAAGTAAACCAGAAGGGCTTGTTGTTTACTTTCGCACGCTTAATTTTGTACGGTACACATTCCTCATTTATAGTCCTAAATACCGTTTCGAACGATTCCCACATTAGTTTTGCGTTGGAGTTCCCCATTACGTTTTCCCAATTGACGTATGACAATTTATTTCGAAATTTACAAAAGTTTGCGAGCTGGAAGTTAGGAATTTTAGTCGAGTTAGTTGGTTTCGAGTGACTTACTGAGAGGACAAACTCTACCATATTGTGATCGCTATAGCTTAACGGTTCTATTACTTGAAGATCAGTAATTAGTCTATCATCCGTAGTTATTACTAATCTAAAATACTGTCCAACCTCGTAGGTTCCCCAACCTTTTGAATAAGAAAGCTATCCTCGAGAAAATTAACTAAACGATTACCTTCCGCGTCTCCCTGCATTGTATCGTAATTCACGTTGGCTCAATTAAAGTCATACATAACTAAAGCCTGCTCACTACCGATTATTCTCTTTAGTTCACGATATAACGCTTCGAGCGCAGGGAAATTTTGTGGAATTTACGCTGGGACCGTTCGAGTTACAGCTGCCTGAAAAGAAGAGACAGTATTATGAAATAGTCTTTCTAAACGCGCAGCTCCAACGTCATCAAGATGAAGTCCATCTTTGAGGAACAAGTCCTTCCTGCCGTAGAAACTGTTCCAGAAATTCTCAAAATGCACACCTTCCTGTTGGCAAAGAGACTTTAGGTTATTGTTAATATAGGTCGCCTTGCTGTAGAAATCGTTACGTTGGATAATTCGAGGAAGTATACCTGTTTAAAAAATCTTATTAGTTTTCTCCTTTAGTCGCTCTAATAAGCCAGCAGTTCTTCCGATCTAGAATTTAAAACGTTATTAGTACCGACATGAATAACATACGTTGTGTCCTCGGCGGTACCGTCTGTAAAATGGTCAACACTATTAGTTATATCCTCCACCCTTGCAGCAGGGTAGCAGTAACGGCGCCTACGACGAGGGTTTCTCCCACAGAATTCCTCGAGCTGCCCTCGAACAATGGAATCGCCAACGAGTCGTATTTCCGGTTCATCAGCATCTTCGAACCTAAAATAGAAAACTTATTGCTTGTTATTACTGGTAGACAAGTCTTTGCTTTTCTCAATGGGGCTCCATTTCGCACTCGAACGAATGTTTGGGAACTAGGGGAAGAAAGAGGGCCATTAGTACTATTTATATTATTAGTAGAACCTGTGGCAGGAGGGGTCGTAACAGGAGTCTCAAGGGATTCTAATTTTGCCGTCAGGAGCATCACGCTTTCTTCAAGCCTAACCCTGGCCTCCCTCTCACGTTTTAACTCGTTCCTCAGCACTTCCATGCTTGAGCACCATCTGCAAACTAACTGTCATTATTATTAGCCATTGTAAACGCGTAAGCGGAAAATTTCCCTTCACAGCGACTGCAAGTAATTGACGGGGGTGCCATGCTTTTAATTAGTTAAAAAACAAACAAAAACAAAAAACGAGCGTTTGGAAATTAATAAATTACAACGTAGGTATACTGCGTGCTTATTGTGCCGTCACCTGCGAAAACCGGCAAAAATGTTCTTGAAACGCAGAAACAGGTTCTTGTAACACAATTTTATGCTAAATAAATATATATAATTAAGCTACCCACGAAAGATCTGTTAAAGAAAAAGTATTAAATGGCACTTATCTGTCCGCTCTTCGACCGACTTAATTCCTTTTTTCCCACGGTGATTGATTCTTCGGGAGGGCAGGTAGTGTGTTAAGGGTAAATGAACCTTAAAAAACCTCGTTTCTGATAGATTTGAAAAAAAAAAAGCAAACCAAGGGAATTTCAACCTTATGAAACCTCGTGTAGTAATAGATTCGGAAAGAAAACAAACAACCACTAGCCTTGGTTTAGTCAAATAATATAGTAATGAATAAAGTCAATAAATAAAATATATTCGTTAATGAATGATTAGTAACACGAAGTAATTTAGTTAAGAATAAAAAAAAGAAAATAGTGTTTGGTGCAAAGACACTTGAACGATAACCACTTATTCAATTGGTAACACTGGACACTCGATAAAACACGTCTGTTCACAAGGAAAGACTGATCACGACTGAAGGAAAGACTGATCACGTATATGTACCGTGTGACCACAAAAATTGTCCCTGTTTTTAATCGCTTATTACTCAGTCATTATTGCAGCTTCACAAATGAAATAAAAAGCTTTCGAAAAAGAATATTTAAAAGTTTTATTTAATTTTTTCGATATCCTGGATACGAAATCAGTACTTATAAAAAAATGATAGTTTTATCCACCACAATCATGGGTTATTTGTCGGACATGCAACGTGTTTTCATCGCAGAAGAGATGATCAAACATGGCTCGGTAGTTGCCACCCAACGGTCTTTCAGACGACAATACGGTCAGCAAAGGACCATAGATCATAAAACGATTCGCAGGATTTTCTCAAAATGGAAACATCACGGCTCAATCAAGAACATGCATAAAGGCAACTCTGGGCGCAGCAAAGGTGTGCGAACCACTGAAAACATTGATTCAGTCGCAAATCAGCTTGAAACGGACAACAAGAAATCTGTGAGACGACTATCAGCTGTGACAGGAATCAAACGGGAGAGCATTCGGAAAATAATCACGTTGGATTTGAGAATGAAGTCATTCAAAATTATGTGTTTGCAACAGCTTAGCGAACAAGACTACCAGCGTCGTTTGATGTTTTGTGAACGCATTGAAACAATAATTGAACAAAACCAGATAAGATTAAGTGACATAATATTCAGTGATGAATGCCACATCTATCTCAATGGGTTCATCAACAGACAGAATTACCGGTGTTGGTCACAAAACAAGCCAAATATACACTTGGAGAAACCTCTGCATTCACCAAAAGTTACTGTCTGGTGTGGTTTGAGTAGCAGCAAGGTTTATGGTCCTTACTTTTTTGAGGACCCAGAGACAAGGAGACCGCTTTCAGTAACTTCAGAAAGATATGTAGAAATGCTGAACACTGTTTTTGAACAAGAAAACTGCAGTAACAAGTGGTTTCAGCAAGACGGAGCAACAGCCCACACAACTAGGCAATCACTGGAATGTTTAACAAGATTTAACAAATTAGTGAGGACGCGAAAGAACTAATCACTGATCAGCGTATGAGCACCAATTATTCTGCTACTGTATATGTATTTTATTTCTCAAAGTTTTGCTTTTGTTGCTTCTCCATTTTGTACCATTATTCGCCAAATTATGTCTTCTATTTTGATTATATAATAAACTGTTTGTATTCTTTGCGTTTTTAAGTGTTTTACTTTCGTTATTTCACCAAATTGCCTTGTTTTTTATTATCTGGTTCGGCCCAAGCTGTGAACACTGAACAGCTTGTTGACGTCAACAAATGGGTCTTGTTTTCAGTGACTAGGGCGACCTTTAAATGATGACCAATCAGGACCAAATTTCTCTTCCGTATGTTTTACACCAAATGGAACAATTTTAGGGGGTGTCATAGGAAAATATCCATCGTTTAATTTTCCCCCTATTACCTAGTGACACCCTAGTAAACATGTTAGCCAAGACTACTGCTATAAAGCCGCAACCACGATCGACGTTTATATGCCGTCTATAAATAGCTTGAGAATTGAGGTTAAGAGTGTACGGTATGGCACTATGACCCGCAACACGGAATACACGGTCAATATTTACCGTGAAGTTGTCCATATTGAAGGCTATACTACTTTGGGCGGCTTGCATTATACGTCCTAATATATATTCTACATCTTCAGCCGCCAAACGTCTAAATGGCACTATCACCCAATAATCGTCTACATCACCGTCATCTGACCCGAATCCAAAGGACAGACTCGTCCTGACTTCACGCTCGTCGCGATTCTGAAGAGCAAACTCTATAATACGCTGTACAACCCGGCGTAGCCCGCGCTCAATTCCATTGCTATACATGGCTCTAGGATCGACCCTGACTCTATACCGATTTCTAGTCAAGGCTGGGGTGGGGGCTGCGGAGCGCACCAACTCGAACGTTATTTCATCCTCAACAGAACGGGGGGCGGCGGATGAATTAGGGGATATATTAGCGGAAGGTGCTGCTGGGGGGCCTGTTGCGTAGGGGGTTGATGGATGGGGCTCTATTATTGTAGACTTAACAGAACGGGGGGCGGCGGATGAATAAGGGGGTATATTAGCGGGAGGTGCTGATGTGGGGGTTGTTGCGTAAGAGGTTGAGGGTTGGGGATCTATTACCGCTGCAACAGGCGCGTATTTCGGGCGCTTTATACCTGACGTGGGGTTCTCACACCTCCGCTTTGGACGTGCTACTGGTATCGCTGGTGAGGGTTCGTTGGCAGGGGAGGAGATCACAACTACACTGTCGTCGAGGTCATCCGTAATGTCAATGATGGGATGCTCTACCTCATCGTCATTCACGGTTCTGTGGGAGAAGAAAGCAAAATATAAGGAACAGCACTCAAAATTTGTAATATTTTGTAAATGACCCACTTAGGAGTGTGACGTGTTAGAAATGGACTCTGTAGAAAAATTCAGATTCACGAGTCCATCCACATGTATTATATCTGGACCTACAGGATGTGGTAAAACTGTGTTTATGCTTAAAATCATTAAAGAAAAGGGAGAGATGTTCTCGAAATTTGTGCATAAAGTTATATGGTGCTATTCGACGTATCAATCAGTGTTCAACGAGTACCAAGATGATATTTTCTTCCACAAAGGCGTATATGACGTTAATTCGATAAAGGGAAATGAACATACAATCATTGTAATTGACGATCTCATGTTGGAGATGGATAAAACGTTTGCCGAGACATTTACAGTATTCTCCCACCATCTTAACATAAGCGTGTTCTTCATCAACCAGAATCTATTTTTCAAAAATAGATACATGCGCGATGTGTCGTTAAATACGCAATATCTAGTCTTATTCGCACAACGTAGAGATGCATCACAAATTGGGGTATTAGCCAATCAAATGTTCCCGAATCAGCGTAAGAAGTTTTTGGAAGTTTATAAAGAAGCTACAAGCACGCGTTACGGTTATTTGCTTTGCGACCTTCATCCGCGAAACACGTTTAGAGTGCTTCTGCGAACGAATATATTTCCAAACGAGCCTGAAACGGTGTATATTCCAGAATGACAAAGAGACTAAAGAAATACCGTGAATTAATAAAAATCTATCATCGACTGCCCCGGGCAATGCAGCAGATGTTTATTAAAAATATCGATGCCGACTTTTTAAAATGCATCTGTGAAATCTGTCTTAACGTTATAAATTGCAATGTATCAATGAAAACCCATCAGAAGGCTCGCCTACGCCGCTACAAGAACATAATACGTGCACCCGCTAGTAAAAGTCAAACTGTAGCGAAGAAAAAACGAATTATTGTACAAACAGGAGGGGCATTTCTCCCCATCTTATTTTCAGTTTTGGGTCCTTTACTGACTAGATTAATATAATGAAGAAAGTGGTAGTGATTCCCCACGAGGTGTACGCTTCACTGCAAAGGAATCCAGACACGGATCTAGATCCCCGTAAAAGCAGACTTAAAAGAATGGAAAGCGAATTGCTAGCTCTATTAAACAGTGAAAAAACACCTGATGAGAAAAGAATCTTATACTAAGAAGCTCTGCAGAAATTTCTTCACGAGAACGAAAATTATAAGAGCCCTACAGAGATTCCTGTGGTTATTAGGCACAGCACGGGGGACGATGGACATGGCGACATAGGATCTGAGCCCGACGATACAGCTGACCAACCAAAAAGATTAGCCACACAACATATCGAACATGTATTAAAAAGCACCCTCCCACATACATTGATGAGTAAAGGCTTAAGTCTTTATAATCTATTGAATGAGGATCCAGCCATACAATAGACCGATACAGGCGAGCTCATTCTGGAAGGATCAAAGGTACAGGGATCGAATATCGTAGACATTGTCCATGATCTGGTGAGAAAGTGGGATAGGCCATCACCATCAGGCTGGAAGCATATTAAAGCAAGACTACAACAAATAAATGTCCCTAAAACGTTGATAGGAAATCTGAACAGGTTAAAAGACTTGGAACATGCAACGCATGTGACACAATTGAAGACGCCGTCACCCCCGGCGGTAACACCTTTGAAGAAGAGCAAGAAGAGGTTAAACCAACCCTACCCACGTGCCTCTAAAATACGCAAATGGCTAACGTATTAACTAAACGCTATTATGACGTTTCTAACCCATCCTCTTACGGCGGCGTAGATAGACTGTACAGAAGTGTTTACG
The DNA here is from genome assembly GCA_023014485.1 of Bathynomus jamesi. NCBI lineage: Eukaryota > Metazoa > Arthropoda > Malacostraca > Isopoda > Cirolanidae > Bathynomus > Bathynomus jamesi. The sequence continues at coordinate 563,431 of JAJOZX010001519.1, forward strand.
GAGTAGGAAAAAAAGATGTTGAAAGATTTTTGAGGGAGCAGGACGCTTATACGCTTCATAAGCCTGTGAGAAAAAGGTTTAAAACAGCCAAGACAACGGCTTCCTCGATTGATTCTATTTGGCAAGCAGATTTAACAGACATGCAAAGATATTCTGTGTATAACGATGGTTACCGCTACATTCTATTCATAATAGACGTATTCTCTAGATATCTGTGGCTAGTTCCTCTGAAAAATAAATCACCTGAAACAGTTGCTAAAGCCACCAAAACGCTAATGTTAAAAGAAAACAGGGTTCCTGGCTATTTTTGTACGGATATGGGGAAGGAATTTATAGGCCGTGCTTTTCAGAACATGTTGAGAGAGTTTAATATCAGCTATTACACAACCAATTCTATACATAAGGCTTCTTTAGCTGAAAGAGTTCAGCGCACCATAAAGGAACGCATGCACTGTTATTTTACACATAAAAACACATACAGATTTCTAGACATTCTGGAATCATTGGCATCATCCTACAACCGCTCACACCATCGCACGATTGGGACAACACCTAACGAAGTTTTAGAAAGAGGCACGCTCCCGAGAAGAGATGGATCACCACCACCATCACACTCTGCGCGCTTCAAAATCAATGATTATGTAAGGCTGTCGCGTTCGGGGAATAAATTCTCAAAGGGTTTTGAGCAAGGATGGACACGCGAGATTTTTAAAGTTAGGGCTGTGAGGGCTAAAGGTGAGATAATGATGTATTACATTGAAGATTTGAATGGGGAAGAAATCTCAGGAGGTTTTTACCGCGAGGAGTTGCAGAAAGTTGCGTTTAATTTAGAAAAAAATGTGTTTAAAATTGAGAAAATTTTAGGAAGCAAAGGTTCAGGAAAGAGAAAAATGTACCTGGTGAAATGGCTAGGGTACCCAGAAAGCTTCAACACCTATATAAAAGCTGATGCAATAATGAAGCTTAAATAGTATGCAACATGGCTCCTAACCATTTCTACGTCACACTCCCGTCCTCCTCGTCCCTGTCTGTACACCCTAACAACACACTGGCCAACTTTGTAACAGAGCTCCACGGGCACATTGAATTGGGTCGTGATTCGTATGAGGTGGGGATATGCGAAATTCAGCTGGACACCATCTTTTTAAATATTGACCATAAAGAGCCCGTTTTTACGATTCTTAGAGACATTGACGAGTGTGAAAAAGCTGGGGTAGCTATGGATGAAACTATGCGTATCGCTCGGACTAAGATTGCACGGTATTACAGTACAGAAGTAAGACTAGGACCGGGTCAATAAGGTTCGGCCGAGGATGTTGTGAGAGGCTTAAACGTAAGTTTAAGAAACTCAAACCTTACAAATGATTTAGTATACGAAATCGTAAACAACCTTGCACATACACTAATCCTAAAATCAAAGACTAACAGACGTATTAAAGACCATAGAAAGTTCCAAATTCTAGCCAATGGCCGATATAGCGCAGCCTTCCAAAGAGACACATTTCACGAGACACAGCATGACTTGTTCAGATTAATGTATCAATTGAAGATGGAGAAATTGGCTGAAAGGTCCCCAGACATGTGCTATATTTACAGTAATATAGTGGAGCACCAGTTTGTTGGGGATACCCATGCACGCCTGCTGCGCATTGCTCACATCCCCAACCATAGAGGAAGGAGTTTGAGTATTACATATGACAGACCCCATTATGTGAATGTCGCAACTAATTTAATAACCAATATCTCAATATATATAAGAACGATTGAGGGTAAAAACTTCCCATTCGGTAACGGGAGCTTAACAGTGAAGCTACACTTTCGACGCACTGAGTTATAATGGATAGAAAGCCTTTCACCGTCTATCGAGGGGTGAGACACCAGCGCGGTAGTGGACTTGGATCCATTTTTTCATCCATACTACGTACGGCTGTTCCTTTGCTGAAGAGGGGGGCCAGATACCTCGGAAGGAAAGCGCTACAATCAGGTATTAACACTGCAGAAGACATATTGGCCGGGGCTAAACCTAAAGAGGCTCTAAAAAAACATTTAAAGCGTACACGGGACGAAATCATCAAAGATGCAAAGAGAAAAATGCGTGGTGGCGGGAAGAAGAAGCGGGCTGCCCGGAAGAAGAAGGGGTCACGTGGTATTAAACGTAAAAGGCTATCAAAAAAGAAGTGCTGTAAGCGAATGAAACCTATGGTTGACCACTTTTTTGACTGATATAAGCTAAGGACATTGATCTCATGAATCATAGTTTGTTTACCACTTGTCGAGAGAGTAGGCACTATTTCACCATGGCACGCTTCATCCACCCATGTAGTTCACAATGCTGTAAATCGGAGCTGTCCCTTTTTGAGCTGCCTCCAACCCAAGTTTCTATTGAGCACAGTGACTTTATTACAATTAACCCTTTAAACACAATTACTTCCCCGTGTGCACCTATAGAATTCGTGATACCCAGCTCAGGTCCTTACTTTTTTGATCCAAGCTGTGTGCACATGTACGCTAAGCTACGTATAGCCCATTCTGATGGAACGGTCTGCGATGACAAATATGCTGTATACCCTGAAACAAACTTTCTGCACTCCATATTCAACCAGTGTGACGTATATTTAAATCAGACCAACATATCGGCAGGCACGGGGTACTATCATCTACGAGCCTATCTGGAAAATGTCCTCAACTTTTCCAAAGAAGCGAAGGCTACCTTTTTAAGTGCCGAGGGATATTATCAAACTAAAGATGAAAGTATTATAAAGGACAAATTTAAAAATTCTAAAAAGAAAATATACGAGTGTTTTGGACGGTTGCACACAGATTTCACTTTCCAGGAGAAGTTGCTTGTCAACGGGGTGGATATGAAAATAAAGCTCACCCGCACGAGTCCTGAGATCTGCTTAAATCTGGATGCTGATCAAGAGGAGGGTGCAAAGCCCGTTGTGGTTCACATTATGGACACATACCTCCGCGTACGGCGAGTGAAATTAAGTTCACCAAAACAACTAGAAATTGAGAAAAATTTACTAAACGCTACAGTGAAATATCCTATTAACAGAGTGCAAATCAAACTATATACGGTTCCTGCAGGGTTGGCATCGAAGCAGATAGAAAACATTGCCCTGGGAAATCTTCCTAAAATGATATTAATCGGTATGCAGGACCATGCTTCGGTGAATGGAAAATATAAAAAGAGTGCCTTTAAATTCGAGAATTTCGGACTTAAAAATATAATTCTATACGTTACTGGCACTGCTTTGGGCGGAACAATGGGTACGGACTATTCATCAGACGCTGTGTTACCTCTTTGTGCCAGAGCCTATAGTAATCTGACCCATATTGCAGGTGATTGTGATGAGCTTGGTAATGGGGTAACGCAGGAAGAATTCATTGACCAATTTAACCTTTATCCGTTTGACATTACAGCTGACTTATCTGCTAGCGTAAATACCCATTTAACCCCACAGCAGAGCGGAAACATCTCAGTGCGGCTGGAATTCGCCAAGCCTATAGACGCTCCTATTAGTGTACTAGTATATCTCGAATCGCAAGCCCTAATAGAAGTAGATAGATTGAGGAGCGTTATCACTGACTTTTAAAATGGATGCTAATACACTTCAGAAAGTAATGGAACGAGTCACACGTTCCAAATTTATCGGCGTGTTTGCGATGAATGAAACATTGAGTTTGCCAAGTACGCGAGAATGCGGTAGTCTTATTGTGAACACAGATGTCATCGGTAATGAAGGGATTCACTGGATCGCTGTCTATTTTAAAAATAGACAGCGCCTGTACTATTTTGATTCACTCGGTACTCAACCCTGGAGTGACCCTATTATTGTAAAATTTCTCGCTCAGTTACATATTCCCGAAGTTGTATGGAACCCATTTCGCATACAAGGATATTTTAGTAATGTTTGCGGAATGTACTGCGTTTCATTTCTCACGCATATGTCATGTGATAAAGAATTTATAAATTTTTAAAATTTATTTGACCCGTGTCACACTCGCCGAAACGATGAAATGGTATGCAGAGAGATAAAAATCCGTTTTCCAATTGTACGTACTCGTTCTATAGTATAATGTTTTTGTTCGTATATTTGTAACGATATATTCTGTAGTTGGTTATTGTACTGATTTCTTTCATTTAATAAATTTATGAAAATATATTGTCTTCTTACCCCAAAAAGATCGAAAAACACTTACATTATTTCGGTGTGACATTGCTGACTGATCAGTATATCCTCGGTGTTCATGACACGAGATTCTTCAAAAGATTGTATAACACGTGACAAATCCTCATCGGACCTTAAAGGAATAATGTTCATTCTTTTAAAACATATACAGAGTATACAGACAGATCCCCATTATGTGAAGATATCTTTGGTTCATTTAAGACAAATAACATTGATTACCATAAAAAATTTCGATTTTAGCATAATGGGGATAAGAAGTAAAACAAAATAACATTGATTGCCATAAAAAAAATTCGGTTTTTGGTGAGTATCTATTTGACGAGATACAACAACCCATCCATATATATATAAAATCGAATTATAGACACTTACATTTCTATGGTAGTCCCTTGCGTCGGATTGTAAGGAGCGTCACTGCAAATATCTTCAACGGTTTGCGTTGGAAATAATTCATCACGGTCAATAGCGTTAAAAAGACTAATTGCGGTTAATGCTGCAGTGTCACTTTCTTCATACAATTCCAGGGAGACGTACAGGTCCATGGTGGAGGATGTGTGACATTGCTGACTGATCAGTATAACCTCCGTGTTCATGACACGAGATTCTTCAAAAGATTGTATAACACGTGTCAAATCCTCATCGGACCTTAAAGGAATAATGTTCATTCTTTTAAAACATACAGAGTATACAGACATCCCCATTATGTGAAGATATCTTTGGTTCATTTAAGAGGAATAACATTGATTACCATAAAAAATTTAGATTTTAGCATAATGGGTATGAGGTAAAACCAAATAACATTGATTGCCATAAAAAAATTTCGATTTAGTCACTTACATTTCTATGGTAGTCCCTTGCGTCGGATTGTAAGGAGCGTCACTGCAAATATCTTCAACGGTTTGCGTTGGAAATAATTCATCACGGTCAATCGCGTTAAAAAGACTAATTGCGGTTAATGCTGCAGTGTCATTTTCTTCATACAAATCTGGGGAGACGTACAGGTCCATGGTGGAGGGAATGATTATTCACTGACGCGAAAATAGCTACTGTTACTCCAAAACTGAAAAATATACCCTTTTATATGTACAATCGCCAAGCTCCGCCCCAAAAGACCAGATGTTCGTAGTGATTGGCTGCCGGTGTAGCTGGATAGAGCTATGATGTGTACCAATCCGCTATAACGGGTCCGGACGAGTAACATATATATAAAATCGTGTTTCTTGTGAATAAATTATAGACACTTACATTTCTATGGTAGTCCCTTATATTATATTTTTTATTTTTACTTACAAGTTATTAGTAATGTTTTCACAAATTCTTGTGTTAACATAATTTCAATTGTTGACTTATTTTATAATAAAGAAATTATAAATATAGCCTAATTATATTTAAAAAAAAGCATTCAGTTTCCACGTTAAACTGTGGGTCTAAGGCGGAGTGAAAACCTTTCTAATTCGGCGAGAAATTGCACTAGGGTGCAACGAAAATTATTTTGTGATTCGTATAGAACTTTTGATACTGATTCCAAATATGGTTTCAGAATTTTTCTATCACCCATAGTTTTCGAGAAAATAATATTTCCATTTACTCAGCGTTTCCCTTGCTAATAACTCTCAGTATCCGAATGACGTCACAAGTCGTACCTTTTCATTATAAATGGAGTAAAGCATTTAATTTTAAGAATGGTTTAATAGATTTTTTATAGTTTCCGGTTTTTATTTTTACTTACATGTTATTAGTAATTTTTCACAATTTTTTTACCTAAAAATGGCACGCTTCGGTTTGCCACCACTGGATTCCTTTATTTGAACAAAACTCTCGCTCTCTTTCTATATATATATATATATTGTTAGTACTCTCATGTTTGCCTACCTTATTCTTTCGCTGATTAATATTTATTAATGAGCAAAACTCTCTCTCTCTCTCTCTCTCTCTCTCTCTCTCTATATATATATATATATATATATATATATATATATATATATACACACACATATATTTATTAGTACTTTTAGGTTCGCTAAGAAAGGGAGTCAAGAGAGTTTTTGGCCAATGTGCATGCAAGAAAGGTAAAAATTATGGGCAGAAAAAAATCCTCTTGGGAGACGATTCGAACTGCCCTACCTTCTGCGGTTGTAAAGTGGGAACAAAAATAGTACTGAACGATATAAAAGCCCTTCATATCGAATACAGGTTTCCCTATACTTTAAGCGGTGAAATATTATTAAGCCGCATATACTGCGTAATGCAGAGCAATAATGATGTAATTGTAAACTCGATTAAGACCGAGTTTAGTATTTTGAAAAAAAAGTGAAATGTATTTATATATTTTGCTTGATATTTCTCCTGTACTGTTATGATTATATGCATATTTCTATTATTATTGAAATGTATTTATATATTTTGCGTGATATTTCTCCTGTACTGTTATGATTATATACATATTTCTATTATTATTGAAATGTATTTATATATTTTGCGTGATATTTCCCCTGTACTGTTATGATTATATGCATATTTCTATTATTATTGAAATGTATTTATATATTTTGCGTGATATTTCTCCTGTACTGTTATGATTATATGCATATTCCTCAATTATTATTGAAATGTATATTTATTTTCTATATATTTACAATAAACAGAATGACGCAATGTTGTTTTACTTAATTATATCATGTTACGCCTTCTAAACCTACTACCGGTATTCTAAACCAACTTTTAAGAAATATAATAATGTATACAATGGTATCGCTAAAAAGCGGTATCTGGCAACTCAAGCCATTTACGCCTTCTAAGCCAACTGGCTGATTAGGAGTCTATAATAATGTATACAATGGTATCGCTAAAAAGTGGTATCTGGCAACTCAGTCTTCGACTAGAATTAAATGAATACATGGCGCTATCTGGCAACTCAAGCCATTTACGCCTTCTAAGACAACTGGCTGATTAGGAGCCTATAAAACAACGCCTACTCGGCTGAAGTCTTAATATGCACTTGCCTCCTGCCAGGTGAACACCTCTCCTCCTTTCTCTCCTCCTTTCTCTCCTTTCTGGCCCTTTGGGGGGAATAGCTTGGGGGAGAACTTCACCTCCAAGTTGCATGCCCCTTGCAACCCCGGTTGGCAACAAAGGGCACTTTGGGGTATTTTTTTTCCCTTTTTTTTCTTTTTCTTTTTGTTGCAACACCCCACCCCCCTTTGCAACACCCCACCCCATTTGCAACATTACGTAATCACTTACAACATTCTTGCACTCTGCCCTTTTGCGGCTATACTACTGCTACTTCAAACTGTTTGAGAACCTTGACAAGTGTTTCGGCAAGCTCCCATTGGTCATCTGTTAAGCAAGTATGCTTTTTCCCAATACAATATAGGATTATTGCTTTCTTTTGCTCAACAATGCGTGCGAGCATATAATAGGTGATATTCCACCTAGTTGATACGTCTTGGATGATAGCATGCTGCGGTAATTTAATTTCATTTTGTATTTCCTTTAAAGCATCTCGTGCTGAACTAGAGTGATGGAAATGAGTTGCCAAATTTCGTACAACCGCAAGCATGTCCTTTACGCTTCTTTGTTCTTTAATAACTTTATCTTGTATGCATAATTGAAGTGTATGTATAACAACAAAATGAGGAGTCTTCTAGGCCACTCTCTCTAATAGCAACTTTCATATTTGCCGCATTATTGGTTACGATCATCTGTATCTTTTCCTTATTGATGTTCCATTTTTTGAGGGAGTCTGTTAAAAACTTTGCTATTTTAACTCCAGTATGTGAGCCTTCAAAATGGGACATTTGTAGAACAGCTTGCTTAGGTCCAAACTCCTCATTTATCCAGTGGGCTGTTAACAGTGATGGGCAGTATGTAGATACATGTATCGCAAATACGTATCGATCGATACTTTTGTATCGGTATCGGTATCGCTTTAGCTACTTGACAAAAGTATCGACTTATCGGTATCGCTAAGGTCAATTTTCTTAAATGTATCGAAAAAAATTGATACTTCGATACATCGATACATTAATAACAATTTTTAAATATTTAAATAGATGTTATAATATGACACTACTGAGTTATATTTATGAATATACATAAATAATAATATTATTAAATATTTATTTAATGACAGTACTATAGTCCAGGCAATCTAGAGCAAAAATAGCTTCAACCTGGGCAAAATTGCTTCAGAAGCTTTCTAAACTGTTTCCAGCTCAGGAACCATTGCAGAATAACATATCCAAAATCCGACAAAATTGGACCCCGGGAACACCCCCAAAAATGAAATTCAAAATGGCGGACTGGCAGTTTCCTACGAAATACAATAAATTTTAATTTCGCTTTGTAGAGAGAGTTATGACGTTTTTCTTGATCAGTAAAATGTTTTAAAACACATTTTCGTTTCTAAATTAACCTATATGACACTAAAAATTGTATTAGGCGGCTAGTATTAAACTATGACGTCACGTAATGTAAATAAAATATACTGTATGGAGTGTATGTGAGAATGGACATTGCTACATCTTTATAAACTTATATTATATACAACTCTTTAATTCCTACTACCCACTATCAAATCTGCGTATTTGTGCTTGTCATTTTCTTTAAAACTGTTATTATGTACTCCTTTTAAATACTGCAACAGCTGGAATAAGTGTTCACGTTGTATGTAGGAAAAGGTTTACGGATAAAAAGACCATTGAAATAAAGAAGCGACAGACCGCAGCCGAGGCAATGCCAAGGAAAAGTGCTCGTTTTCATGAATACGCATTTTCCAGTGCTACTCACTGTTTGTTTTGTGATACCTTTGTGGACTTTTTTTCCAAACACAAACCAAAATCAGAGCATGTCAAAATAAGAACTACAGAGTTCTCCGAAACCATAAAAAGGTGCTGTGAAAGCCGCTGCGATGAATGGTCGTTTAATGTAAAAGGCCGTCTGGAGTATTATCTTCGTGATCTTCCTGCTGCAGATTGTGTCTACCATCACACCTGCAGCGTAAATTTTCGAAGTGGAAAAAACATTCCTCGCGCATACTCCTCCGACGATCATGATTCGAAGAAAGGGAGACCAACTAATGAAGAGCAACACCAAGCATTCCTTCAGACCTGTGCTTACCTGGAAGAGAATGATGATGAACAACTGTTGATTGGAGACCTAATTTCCAAAATGGAGGAATATCTTCAAGGAAGTCAGAGCTCTGTCTACGAACGCAGGCACATGAAGAGAAAGCTTTTAGAACGTTACGGAGACAAGATCATATCAGGTGAAAGTAGGAAGGCAGATGTAGTAACACTACGAGAGACAGCAAATGAAATTCTTATAGATTATCACAAAAAGCCGAAAGAATGTGATATAGATATAGAGCTACAGAAGATTTACCTAGTAGAAGCAGCTGCAAAAATAATCAGAAGTGATATCAAGTCTGTCGACTCGCCTAGGAAAGATGTGTATCCATCTCCAAATGACATCACTGCAGAAAGTGCTCTTGATTACATTCCCAACAGTCTGACATTGCTATTATCAAAAGCAAGAAAAATAGGTGCAATTGGGCAGAGCATTATGCAAGCAACCCGTCCTAGAGGATTACTATGTCCACTACAGATCGGTTTGTCGGTTCAGCTACACCACAACTTTAGGTCAAGGTACCTTATTGACGTTCTCCATCAGCTGGGTTACTGTTCGTCGTATGCAGAAGTAACAAGATTCGAAAGAAACGCGGCGCTGGCAAGTGGGTCTGGCTCTTTTACTGTTGATGAAAACACTGCAGTCCTTCTAGCAGCAGATAACGTCGATCATGATGTCTGCACTTTGGATGGGAAGAATACCTTTCATGGAATGGGTATGATTGCCGCAATAACTCCGAAGATCAAGATCCACCCTTCTATTCACAGGCGTAATGTTGGTGACAATGACATTAAGAAGATTGCAACCGTTGACATTAGGGAATATAGACACGCGAGAAGCATGTTGAGGGACATCTCATTCCGAGAACTTCCAGTACCCACTGCCACCATAAGTCGACTTAGTCTTCTCTGGCAGATATCTTCAGCAGAAAGATCAGGTCCAAGTTGGTCCGGAACAATGCAGGCAATTCACGGTGGATCAAGTGTCTCACATCCAGGTGTGGCGTCGATCACGTTCCTTCCCATCATAGATATGTCGCCAACTGACATGACCTGCATATTTTCGACATTACTATATTTGAGCAAGATAGCACGCGATCAAAAAGTCCCATGCATTATTACCTTTGATCAGCCTTTGTTCTGGAAAGCTTCCCAAATCACCAATGAACAGAGAGACCTGCAGGACATTGTTTTAATGCTGGGATCATTTCACACTCTGATGAATCTTTTGGGAGCAGTCGGTACTCTTATGAATGGTTCAGGATTGTCTGAAGTACTTCAAGAAATATACGGACCAAATGCCGTGCAACACATGATGTCTGGAAAAGCTGTTTCAAGAGCGATACGTGGTCATATGATAGTAGATGCAGCTCTTAGTACCTTACTAGTCGCAGACGTTTTCCCTCGTAATGAAGATGGAACTCCTCATGACCTCCATAAGGAAGCTTGTGACCTGCTCGACGATGTTATGACCGCCAAACAATCAGTTGAGGATGTGGAATCTTCGAATGCATTGTCTCAGATTGCTACCACTTTGGATGCGAAGAAAACTGACCTACAATCTACTTCGCAAACAAGTCAACTCTGGTTGGAATATCAGCGAATGATCAACATTGCACGTTCCTTGATAACAGCAGACAGAACCGGCTCGTGGGATTTGCACTTGCAAGCTATGCTGGAGACCATCCCCATAATTGCAGCAGCCGGACATCACAATTACCTGAAATCGATATACCTGTACCTGCAGAAAAAGTTGTTTGCCTTCTGAAAATCCAGCCGTTAACAAAATGTTCCAGGAAGGTAAGTTTGTGGTTAGAAGAAGCGACAGATTATGGGCCGGACTCGGCACAGACCTGGTGATAGAACAAGTACTAATGCGTTCCCTGAAAAGCAGAGGCGGACTGACACGCGGAAGTGGATTTACAGACATCCAAAGGACAACGTGGCTCTTTTCTATGCCTCTGTGTTCCACTTATAACTTAGCAATGCAGGAATACACCAGAGTTTTGTTGGAAAGTAGTGAACAGCACAAGGAAATGAGGGGAAGTAGACAAATCAGGGACAGTAATGACATGAAGAAAGTACTTGAACGTCTGGAATCCTTATCCCCATTCCATTCTACCTCGGGTCTCTGCAACATTGTAACAGGGCTAACTGCTGATCCTGGAGTTAACGTTCATCAATTGCATTCAATCGGTACGAACATTGTCGTAAAAATGATTGGGAAACAAGCCTTTACATATTCTGCCAAAAGATCTGACGAAGTGAAAACACTAGGATCTGCTTCTGCCGTTGTGATCACTGATGCTTCAGATATAGAAGTAGATCCTGCACTACTGTTTCAGAGAATGATGACTGTTGCCACTGACGGAGACATGAATCTTGAAGATGTCATGTGTTACGAACTGTGCGCATATCCTCCTGCATTGTTCGAATCACGAAGTATCTTGAGGAAACCCGATAAGTCTCAGCTAGCTCATGCAATAATCAAATACACTGACACTTTACGCATGGAAGTTCAAGAAATTCAGTGCACAGACCAGTACGTATTGGATGGTGGATCTCTACTACATCGTGTTTCCTGGCGTCAAGATGAAACATATGACAGCATCGCCAACTCATATGCCGATTTCACTCTGAAAACATATGGAAAAGCAATCATTGTTTTTGATGGCTACAGCAGCTCTCCTACGATCAAGGACATGACCCACAGAAGACGCAGCACCAAGACAAGCAGAAATGTGAATCTCAGTCCAAGCATGAAGTTTGTTGGCCAGAAGGAACACTTCTTGGCTAATGAAAACAACAAGCAAGCATTTATTTCCCTCGTAGGTGAGATGTTGAAGAAGCACGGGTGTACTGTTCACAACGCAGATGGGGATGCTGATGTGGACATCGTTCGTGCAGCAGTTTCCTCATCAGAAAATGCAACTACAACAGTAATAGGGGAAGACACCGACTTGCTGATTCTCCTTCTGTACCATGCCAAGGACAGTGGTTTCAAGTTGTACTATCGCAGCGATATAAGACGGGGACCATCTCCTAATCCTGTGTATGATATTCTCAGCATTCAATCATTGTTAGGCAATGACATCTGCAAGTATCTCCTGTTTGTGCATGCTTTCACGGGCTGTGATAGCACATCCAGAATTTTTTCGATCGGTAAAGCCAAAACATTCGACACACTGATGAAGGTGGCTGAACTCCGTTCAGTTGCAAATACATTCTGTTCTGATTGTTGCCAACACTCTGACATTGAAGCCGCTGGAAGAAAGGCAATGCTTCTGTTGTATGGCTGCAAAACACTTGAATCCACTAACGCACTACGTCATCGAATGTTAGTTGAAAAGGTAGCTACAGCTAAATCTTTTGTTACACCCGAACGTTTGCCACCTACCGATGCGTCCACAAAGTACCACAGCTTTCGCACATACTTTCAAATACTAATCTGGAAGTCTACAGAAGAGAAGATCGATGCAGAACAGTGGGGTTGGTATGTAAAGAATAATTCCTACTACCCTACAGCCTGCGACAAGCCACCAGCTCCAAATTATCTACTCAACATGATCCGCTGCTCCTGCAAGACGAAATGTGCTACTTCAAGATGTGGATGCAAGCGTAATGGAATGCCCTGTTCAGCCGCTTGTGGCGAGTGTCAAATCAGTGGTTGCGATAACAACCCAAGTACCGGTAATCTATCCGATGATAGTGATGAAGAGGATTAATTTCTGTATGTTTGTGACCAGGTATCACTTCTTCTGTAATGAACATAACTTGAAACTGGGAAAAAAATAATTGTAGTATTATTGATTATAAAAATCTGTAAAAAGCTATATAACATTATATTTGCGTAATAACTGGTTGTGTTGTATATTGTTGAATTATTTAAAACATTACAACTGAAAGAAAAAGCATGAAATGTATCTCTATAAATAAAAGCGTAAATTATATATATTTTTTTTTCGTAGGAAACATCCAGTCCGCCATTTTGAATTTCATTTTTGGTGGGGTGTTCCCGGGGTCCAATTTTGTCGGATTTTGGATATGTTATTCGGCAATGGTTCCTGAGCTGGAAACCGTTTAGAAAGCTTCTGAAGCAATTTTACCCAAGTCTAACTACAAATTGCCTGGACTACTACTCTACTGGTCACGTCACACAGTACGGCGCAACGTTTAAACACGTTTGTACTTGTGTTATTGAGATTAATTAACCATAATATAGAAACATTGTTAGCTGTAGAGAAGAAGCTAGAGCGTTTGAATTCGGAGGCATTGCGTCATTGTCAGCCACTTCTCAATGCAGTCACAGTAGGGTTCACTAAGCGGTTTGAAAAATTTCTGTGCCTTGATGCGTCGCATGAGTGTAAAGCAGCAATACTGGCATCGTCTTCAAATCCTCTGTTCAAGTTAAAGTGGATGACAATAAAAGGCAAATTTAATACTAACATTGTCAAAAAGAGAGTTCAAGAAATGTTGGTTAATGCTGTTAAGAGCCTCAGCGAGCAGACCCCCCAGCAACAACTAAGTGATGCTGCATCTGACTGAAGTGCAGATGATTTCTTCTGTTATGAGTCTGCTTCCACTAATGTCTCTGCAACCCAAGATTCCACTGAGATGGAAGTTTTACAGTATCTGGGTGACGGAAGTCATTCTCTCCAATCTCTGAGGCAGTACCCAGGAATTCTACGGGTCTTCCTGAAGTATAACACACCACTACCATCCTCTGCTCCTGTAGAACGGTTGTTTAGTTTGGCTGGTCACATTCACGCTCCAAAAAGGAATAGACTGTCTGACCAGATGTTTAGCCAGATGGTATTTTTGAAGGGTAATAGTAATTACTTTTAATTGTTAGTGTTATATTTTCAGTCATTCATATATCCTACAAAATTAAAACATACTTTCATTAAATAAAGCAATTGTTTTTATTTACATCTATAAAACCCATTAAAATGTCGTTGATTTTACTTACAGTGCGTACAAATTACTAGTATAAACAATAATATCTAATACCTACATATTAAATGAATAATTATAAAAATGTACCGGCGATACATGTATCGGTATCGGTATCGCTTAAGACATCTAGAAAGTATCGGCGTATCGGTATCGTCTAAGACGTTCTTCATGTATCGATGTATCGGTATCGCTTTAGCGATTTTCATGTATCGATGCCCATCACTGGCTGTTAAGCTATAAAACGAATGCAGACTATGACTAGCCGTCCATCCATCTGTAGTAAGGCTGACATATGACGCATTATCAAGCTTGGTACGTAGAGTAGTTTCCAATTTTTGGTAAATGAAGGGGATGACACTTTCTGCAAAATGCTTTCTCGATGGTATAGTGTATTTAGGTTCAAGATGGCTTATCAAATTTTTAAAGCCAATGTCTTCTACAACTGAGTAGGGTTGCAAATCGTAGCAGATCATTTCTCCAATCTTCAAAGTAATAACTCTAGCTCTATTATCATTGATTGCCCATTTCTTTTTCTTTTCCAGTAGATTCTCCAATGATGGTTGTAACAGAGTTTTATCTTGACTTGTTAACTTGCTGTCTGATGATTGTAGTTCATGTACTTCTGGTTCTACATGTTCAAATTCTGATATAGTTTCTTCTAATGATTTCCTATTGGAGGGGCCTGGTTTTTCCAACGAAACTATCTCAGTTTTTCTATCTTTATTTGATGATTCGTCACTTGGAGAGTCAGTAACTTTCTTTGACAGAAAAGTGGACATGAGTATGCTTTGACTTGTTAGTGATGTTTTTTTACTGGATGCTGTTGCTTGTTGAGAGCTTCAAGTTTGTTAAAAAGAGCTTTGTGCTGAGACTTAAGATGGCTTCTGAGGTTTGATGTAGTCATTTTATGTGTTTCCTTTCCTCCTCTGGATATAAGCGCACCACATATTTTACACTTTGCTTTGCTATTATCTTCTGAACAGATGGCAAAAAAATCCCAAATTGGGCTGGTTTTGGAAGATTTAGACATAGCTCATATTAGTGTTGTAAAATTCTCGGGAATAATCTTTAGGAGAATATTCTCTAAACCGAGAATTTTTGATAATTTTCTTTTATAGAATATTTGAGGGGGTTTTCAACTATTCTGATACAACTTAACTTCAGTTCCTGTCAAAATGGAGAAATTCTTAGTCAGAAGTGAATGATAGGATGAGTGAAGAAATGAATAAACTAACTAATTTATATTAGTACTGTATTTTAGTAACTATATATCAGAACGTATTTATTAGTTATTGTTATGGTTCCTGTTATACAGTTAGAGGTAAAACCGTAGCGATATGTATATTGAAATATAAAAAACAAACCGGAAAACACCCAATTATATCATACCACAATCACAACTGCCATTATAAGAACTAGATTGCCAATTCCACATAACACATATCACTAACTCACACAGCTATATTAGTATGTACGGTAATTTAGTAACTACGGTATATCAAAATATATTTTAGTAACTATATCAGTATGTATTTTAGTAACTATATTAGTAATTATTTAAGTAACTGCAATAGTATGTATTTTAGTATCTATACCAGCATGTATGTATGGATTTCTATGTATGTAGGCTATGTATGGACTTTTTATTATACCTAACGTAAATTTCCCCTACCTTATCAAGGTTTCCCTGTTCCCTTAAGGAACGAGAAAATCATGTGTAGATGCTTGCTCTATTTGCTATAATGTTATAAAATAGGGTACTATATTTTTGTTGTAAATAACCAACTATATTTTTGTTGTAAATAACCAAATAATATTAAAAAAACAATACTAATATTCAATCTTAAGTGTATAAATTTAAAAACAAATTTGAAATAATTTTGAATGATTCAAGCTGATCAAGCAGTTATAAATAATACTAAGCTTAAGAAAACCAGTTTAATAACACTTTCAATTTGTTATTCACATTATTATCCAAAATGGCAAAAAAAAAATACTTCAAAAAGAACTACCTGGCCTACCATAAAAGGCTCAACAGACAATATCACAATCACATGTAGATACTTGCTTTTGCTATACACAACCACAACTAACCAATGAAATAATTTGCCATCCTTTATATACTGTAGGTACTATTTTCACCCAAATCCGGAGTATTCCAGAATGTTCTGGAATCGTCTAGAATATTCTAAGACTTTCTAGAAAGTTCCATAAGGTTCTGAAATATTCTAGAATTCTATAAAAAGCTGTAAAACAATCCAAAACTCTCTTAAAACTAAGAAAAAAGAAAATTCTCGAACATTCTCAGTGAATAATATTTTGGAGTATCAATAAAAAACTTTTATTAAAAACAAAAAACAAGCTCACATCGCTAATTAAGTAATACGTTTTTATTATAGTAAATAAAACTAAATAATAAATAATATAATATTAATTAATATACATTACATTGGGTTATACTTATAATTTTTCTAAATTGATGCCGATTAATCGGTATCGGCAAATTGGTATCGGCCGATTAATCGGTATCGGCAAAATTGAGGTATCGGTGCATCACTAATATATAATATATATATATATAATATGTGTGTGTGTATATATATGTGTGTGGTGTATATATGTTGTGTATATATATATATATATATATATAATATATATATATATATATATAGGGTGTCCCGTAAGTCTGGAACCATAGGGTAAAATAAGTAATTCACTTTTTTCCGTTTATGCAAGTGCACATGATGTCTTTGAGTAAGGAAGAACGCATCCAGGTAATTCTACTCGTAGGAAATAGGAGTCACAGGGAGGTTGCTGAGGAATTTAAAAGATTTCATTCGGACCGCGCGCCGATAGCACACAGCTGTGTTGGCAAACTTGTAGCAAAATTCAGGGAAACGGGATCCATAGGAGATAAACCACGCAGTAGACCTCCGAGGACATCCACCGACGATAACACAGCCACTACCATCCTCACTCATTTCACAAAGTCCCCAAAAGTCTCTTCGGCGTTTTTATTGCCGTTTTTATCATTTTGCCCTATGGTTCCAAACTTACAGGACACCCTGTATATATATATATATATATATATATATATATATATATATATATATATATATGTTTCAGACAACAAAGACCCTAGCATCCACTCATGGCTGGTCTACCTAACTGTGTTTGTAATTGTGTATTGTGTATGTCCTCCGTGGTGGCAGAGGGGACCTACAATTTTACGTGGGTTCCGAACCACAAGAACATAATAAATTTATGTAAAAACTGTCTGTACATTCGCAACGACCAATTTTTACAAAACTAAATAATTATCAATTTAAAACTAATTAATTATCGATTTAAAACTAAAGATAGAATCTCTGGATCCAGAGGATCAAGTCATAATAGACTACTATCCACAAATATGTTACACTCTATATCTATTTATAACCAAATATATCAGATCTAAAGAATCCAGTCAATTTCATTACGATATCCATCAATACTAGTACCTTGCCAACCAAAAATAAGTCACGGTCCATATCGATTGAGGACCAAGTCAAAATTTACCACCATATACATTACAATATATATACTTAGGAGGAAAATTGTAGGTATGGCTGTAAAGACTGTACAGTAATGTAGAAATGTTTGTTCACCCATTTTGGGTCTCCGATTTAAAGGTGTTTGTGAGGCAAGTGAAGATCATGAGTTTTTCAATACCTCACAGTACTATGGGGGACACCGCTCGGCAGAGGAATCTCTTTAAATAAGATGTGTAAGGACAGAGAGTATCCCTAACCCAAGATGCTGCCTCTCTATATCCCACAACGCTTGTGTTGAGCTGTGGGATCTATCACCACAAAGCCTAAATTTTACTACCTTAAACTATACCCAATCTATCAACATATGTGTCTAATCGATTTTTAAACATGTTTATAGACGTGCTACTAATTACTTCTACCGGCAAACTATTCCACCTATTTACTATTCTATGCGTAAAAATGTTTTTGGCAACTGCTGTCTCGAACCTTCTACTTGTCAACTTACACTCGTTATTTCTAGTCCTATTATATTGGGGAATTTCGAAAAAGCTATCTCTATCTACGTTATCGAACCCATTCATAATTTTGAAAACCTGGATTAGACCACCCCTTAGCCTCCTAGTCTCGAGTGTAGTCAATTTTAACTCATTAAGCTTATCTTCGTACGACTTTGACCTAAGCGACGGAATCATTTTAGTTGCTCGTCTTTGAACTCTTTTGAATTTGTCTATATCTTTGCGCATATGCGGATTCCAAAGTTGGACCACGTGCTCCAAATGGGGTCTAACTAATGAATTATAAAGAGGAATTATAATATCGCGTGATTTGCACTCAAAATTTCGAGCTATAAAACATAAGACTTTGTTCGCCTTATTGACCGCTGCTGTACTTTGTTTCGCTACTTTTAAATTACCAGTGACTATAACTCCTAAATCTTTTTCCTGCTCTACGCTTGTTAAATCTTTCCCTTACATATTATATGCAAAATTACCTTACGCGAACCTATATGCAAAATTTTGCACTTATCAACTTTAAATGACTGACCAATCAACGATTTTATTCAGATCTTCCGGGAGTTTACCTCTATCATCGTCATTAATCGCCCTTCCACTCAGCTTCGAGTCATCCGCAAACTTTGAAACTGTACTGACAAGGCCGACATCTAAATCGTTAATATATATAAGAAACAGCAAGGGGCCCAATACAGAACCCTGAGGAACGCCACTCGCTACATTAGCCCAACATGACTCCGCTCC
>JAJOZX010001519.1:587500-600000 GCA_023014485.1 Bathynomus jamesi
TCACGGGCTAAGAACAATGGTGGCCTAACCACGCCAGTCCCTAAAAAACGATCTGGCAGACCGAGAAAAACAAATTCGCGAACAGACAAACTTATGAAACGTTTAGTATTGAAAAACCCAACAATAACTGCGAAAGAAATAAAATTTAATATGAATAATTTGTTATCTGGTGTTTCTGAACGAACTATCCAGGAGCGGCTCCAAAAAGAACTCGGATTACCATCTCGCCATGCTGCTAAGAAACCGTTCATTAATGAAAAAATGCGTAAAAAACGTGTCGCATTTTGTAAAAAATACATTCATTGGACTGTTGATGACTGGAAGAAGGTTTATTTAGCGATGAGTCGACATTTTTGACATTCAGAAGTTGTCCAAAAAAGGTTCGCCGGCCTATTGGCTCAAATAGGATGGACCCTAAATACACCCTAAAGACAATGAAACACCCTCCAAGTGTGATGGTTTGGGGTTGTTTCGGTTACTATGGGCGTGGAAACTTATATTTTCTTCCGAAGAACACAACTATGAATGGTGCACGGTATTTAGCAATGCTACAGGATAAACTTCCAATGGCAATGGCAATCCAAAGGACAAAACATACATGCATGATGGTGCACCATGTCACAGGGCCAAAATAGTGACAAAATGGATTACTGACAATAAATTTGATATTTTGGATTGGCCTGGTAATAGTCCAGATCTCAATCCGATAGAAAATCTGTGGCTAATAATAAAAAATAAGGTTGAATGCCACGACACTGGCTCAGTCGAAAAATTACAAGAGGCCATCAAAAAGGTATGGTGCAAGGAATATCAGTGGAAGTTTGTCAAAACTTGATTAAATCCATGCCAAAACGTCTAGAACAAGTCATCCAAACCAAAGGACAGATGACAAAATACTAATATAAGGTTAGTATACATTTAAACATTGTTTTTTATGTAAAAAATACAAATTTCAAGGGTGATCGGATACTTTTCGCGGGCACTGTATATATATATATATATATTATATATATACATATATATATATATATATATATATATATATATATATATACATATATATATATATATATACATATATATATATATATATGTGTGTTAACCCCTCCGCCTATGGCCCTGGGGTGGTTCGGAATCGATGGGGTTCTGGTTAGGAGGCAGCAACGGATATTTCTTCTATAACATTCTAATTCTTTTCTCTCGCTTTCGGGTCGACAGTTGTTAATTCTTCTCTTTCTATAATACTCTGATACTTACTCTTGGTACTAAAATTATCGACTTTTCTTTTATAACTTATCGACTTTACTGAATACATTCCTGAAGAGAACAAGGCTCGAAGGAAAAGATAAAAACTTCTTTTACTGTAGTTTACTTCTCAAAATGTACAGGTAGTGCTCTAATTTACAGGGGTAGAGGTTCGACCTCTTTCGACCATGGCTCAGGCCGGAATCTAAAAAAATTAAGGAGGCAAGGGGCCTGTGCCCCCTCCCCGCAGCGAGGCTGCTAACAAGGGAGTCTCGTAGCAGTGACCAAAGCAGAGAGCCGTAATGAAGTGTAGTTCATTTTACAAATACATGTATAATATAAGCCTAAATGTTGGGGGAAGGCAGTTGAAGGTTAAGTTTCCCCCCTTTTAAACACATGATCAGATGTTTGAAAGATTCCAAATAAAAATTTTAAAAAATAAAATTAAAAAAACAAATTTGTAGTTTTCGCCTAGTCTACATTTCTGAAGGCGATATAATTTCATAGTAGTCCATAAGTACAATTTGAGTACATGACTGAGTACGTATTAATTTTGGTTCATTACAATTACGATTACAATTACCAATTAATTCATATTCACTTATTGTTTAATTACACTTCCATTTAAAGTACATTCTTACATTATATATTAAATCATTACATTTAATTACAGTTTCAATGAAGTACATTACAAGTTATTATTAATTACAGTTTCATTAAAGTACATTACGTTATATTAAATTAAAGTATTACAGTTGCAATTAAACAGTTACTATAACTTTGTTTTGTTTTTTACAGTGTTTCATATTAATAGACAATTAAGATGTTAGAAATATAATACAAAGTACATGGGCACATACGGTATGGATTTATATACAACATAATATGTTATATTATGTTATATTATGTTATAAATTTGAATCGGAGCGAAAGGAGATTTTTATCTTAGAAGCGTTCGCTTCTGTCGTAGTGAGCGGAATTTGATCACTTACCTCAGCATTTATGAATATCTTGTGAGGGGTGAACGCACTTCGAAAAAAATAATGAAAAAAAATAATACGAGAACGTATTTGCGCGTTTTCGAACGAATGCATAAAGTTTTGCGTTTCACGAGCAAAATGAATATTTAATAAAATTGACATAGGATAATGGTCAAGCTAAGATATGGACGTATGAGGGGGGGGGATATGGTCGAATAATAGTTATGTTTCTACTACATAACACATAAATAATGACTTCTATAGAGTGTACAGTTTTTATTATGATGTTAAAGAATTTTCATACATTGAATACTGGAGATATGATGAAGGGAAATTAATGACGGGAAAATGTGACGTCATAGTTATTGAATTTGTACGTATAGAACAAATCATTATTAGGAAGATTTACAAGAACGAATTAGAGACAAAGAGTGGGTAGTAATGACTAAGAAGTACAACTACGGGTTTCAATCCTGATATATGCAATGTGTATGCATAATCTAGGGTCGAGGGTGAGATGCAAGACAACCATAATTAATTATAATAAATTCTATAACAAATGAAAAATGGAAAATGAATACGACTAAACCATAGAAATGGTAGATCGTAGGGTTATGACACAAACAAAAGTAGAAAGCTACAAATAAATTTTTTATCCAAACTCGCGTTAAGCGATTTTGGTTCTTATGTAAAAATGAATATTGATTATTGATTGTTCATTTTTACATTGCTCTCCCCTTTAAAATATGTATACAATAATATAATAGGGTACAATTAATACAATACAAATGAGAAAATAACATCCTAACTAATTCAAGTTAGATGACGAATTTTTTTCTTTACATTACCAATTTTTATACAGAACAAGTGAGTTCGGGAGTTTGGGTACAATGCAGAGTAATCAAATCTTTAACATGACACTTGCTTAGAGAGCTTCATAAAGTATAAAAATTCAAAGATTAAAACTTTAATTTTAGACAAACAATTAAGTTAGACAAACAATGATACTTAATTTTTTTTTTTTAATTTTTTTTTTCTGTGGGAAAAATTACATACATGATGAGTAGTAGATAAAAGGGAAAAACGTAAATCGTACAATCTATAAACTAATTTTTATTGACTATTGTAGGTACAAAAACGAATTACGTAATGGATGATGTATAGACCTGTGGTCTAGTGTGTATTTGTGTGTATTAGGTACAAAGTGTGTATCTTACAATTTTGAGGGACAGATTAGCTGAGAGGATTGTTAAATTAACTGAATAAATGCATGAGAAAGATATATTAGAAAGCAAAAATGATTAACATTAAATTACATAGTTAGCACTTACACGCAATGAAATAGTTTATTGTGATATCCAATGATTTTAGCATAAGGTTTGTCTATATAGTATATATAGTGTGCATACATGCGTGTGTATGTGTAGGGATTTGGAAGGTTTTTGAATTAACAAAGTTTTAAAAATAATATATAATAATTTAAGATGGGTTTAGGGTTATAAAATCTTTTAAGTTTAAGTCAATTATTGTTAAAATCTAATTACAGGTAGTATTAATGATGGTGTATGAATATGAGTTTAATATGAAAATGACATGAAGTATGGAAAGAAAATGAATTCGAATATGTATCAAAAGTAATAGAATTCAACTAGGATTATCGATTTTACGTAATTAAATCAGTTACACATATATTAAGGTAATAAAAAAAACGTACTTAGAGGACCTTACAAGTAATGAAAGTAAATCTAGCGGTGTTAAAAATTAAATTTTGAAGGTGGAATTAAATTCGACTAGTAACATTCCTAGCTATATATGAACTATATAACCATTAACATTAAACAGAAGTATCGGTACGATAATTGAATTAAGAAAATTAAGAATACAAATTAAAAATAGATATCAATTATGCATTTTAATGAGCTAAACATAATTTTATAATATTCTTAAAAATAAAAGTAAATCAAAACATAGATGAATTTCGGCCAAGAATAAAAAAAGTTATTGAAATGGAAGGAAAGCATTTCGAACAATCTTTTCTGTTAATAATTTCAGGTAAATTTTACATTAAAAATTATTTTTATATAAAAAAAATATTAAAAAGGTTTAATAATTTTTGCATGTTAAGTAGAAAAATCATACTCTTTCGTTAAATGTTGATAGAATTTGAATTATTTTATATTTTAGTCTGGAAAACTTGTTTGAATATAGATAAATACATGTTTTATTGTGTAGAAGTTTTATTAAAATTAAATGGCAAAAAAAGAATAACAACTGAAATTGAGGGTATGTGCGGTCATACGGGTAAATTTCCCGACCGTACAGAGCAGGATAAATTAGGTACATGATCGATTAATTATTATACTATTTCTGTCATTATATAATCAAAATAATTATGAAACTCGTTACAAACATTTGTAAAAACGGTTTTGGTTGCAAACAATAAAATATGTCATTTTACCTATATATTTATATACGCAACAATGGCATGAAAAGAAAAGACAAATCGGTCAATTTCCTTCTTACAAACCAAAAAAAGGTTAAACTGAAGACGCAAACCGGTCAATTCTGGTTGAATTTAATTCTCTTTTACAACAAAAAAAAAAGTTGAATTAAATTCTCATAAACAACAAAAAAAAAGTTGAATTAAATTCTCTTAAACAACAAAAAAAGGTTGAATTAAATTCTTAAATTATATTTTCTTAAATTAAATTCTCTTAAACTACAAAGAAAAGGTTGAATTCAATTGACTGCAATGAAAAGACTTGGGACTTGAAAACTGACTTGGGATTTGAAAACTGACTTGGGACTTGAAACTTGAAACTGTCTGACTTGAACTCTATCAAGTATCTTTAAACTGAAGCTCTCTAACTTGAACTCTATCAAGTATCTTGAAACTGTCTAACTTGAACTCTATCAAGTATCTTGAAACTAAACTGACTAAAATTGACTGCACTTGAACTCTATCAAGTGGAGTCTACTGAAAACGAAACTGACTTGCACTTGAACTGCTATCAAGTGAAGATTAACTGAAAACGGAAAATGACTGCACTTGATCTCTATCAAGTGGAGACTATTAACCTCTGGGGTTTGGTTGTTCCTCTTGGTGCAACCGACTTACTTGAAATGCAATCAAGTATCTTGAAACTGAAAACTGAAACTGGAACTTGAAACTGTTTTCAAGTATCTCTATAACTCTATAAACTCTCTGTAAACTCTCTCTTTCTTAATTTGCAAGTCAATTCAATTCAATAATTTGAAATAAATTGCAAACAAAAATAAAAAATGTAAACAATATTTCACTCTAATTTACGCGAAGGTACTGTACTATTATGTTTGGTACATAAAATAAAATTATTCTATACTGACTATAATAGTGAAAATAACTCCCTGAAATTAACTCTTTCTGTTACTTTTAACTTCTGTTACTTTTAACTTCTGTTACTTTTAACTTCTGTGACTTTTAACTTCTGTGACAATTACTGATTCACTAAAAAAAGTGTATCACTCGTGCTTGAAGTGTTCACTGTGTTTTGTGTAAATTCTGGCTCAATACTAAATATTAACTGTTAATATACTGACTTTTCAAATGTTTACAAATTACTTAAAAAAAAAACAACTCTGTACTTAACAAAATTTCTACGGCGAAATCCTAGAGACGTGTCCTGAAGACGTCTTGCTGGCTACTTCTTCTTGGATGAAAACTAGGCGTGGAGAACTTGGAGTCGTGACACACCGGTTCAAGGGTGGATGTTACGAACAAGAAGTCGTGACATGCCGGTCAAATGGTGGGTCGCCACTTGTTAAACTCTTGGCTACAGACTCGCCAGACTGTTATGCCAATATCTTCTATGTGTTTGGGTCGTCAGTTTCTTATCCTGGGCAAAGGGTTGCCAGTCTGTTAAGATCCTGGCTACAGGGTCGCCAAATGTTTATCCTGGCTATAGGGTCGCCACTTTGTTAAAATCCGCTTCTTAAAATATTCTTCTAATCTTGGTAGTAGGGTCGCCAATTTGTTAATTCTTCTCTTTCTATAATACTCTGATACTTTCTCTTGGTACTAAAATTATCGACTTTTCTTTTATAACTTATCGACTTTACTGACTAAATTCCTGAAGAATTTCTGGAAACAGAAAGTGAAGCGCAGGAATAGACACCCACGGACTCTGGCGGAACTTCGGGACCGGCTGATGAACGAGTGGCAGCAAATCGATGTTCAGTACATGCACAACCTCGTAGAGTCTCTGCCTCGCCGGATTCGTGCGGTTATCAAGGCCAGAGGCGCCGTCACACGTTATTAGGTACATTCTGAGAGGGGTGACTAATTTTTTGTCCGGTGTGCTTATTTTTATATAATAAAAAAAATATTAAAAAGGTTTAATAATTTTTGCATGTTAAGTAGAAAAATCATACTCTTTCGTTAAATGTTGATAGAATTTGAATTATTTTATATTTTAGTCGGAAAACTTGTTTGAATATAGATAAATACATGTTTTATTGTGTAGAAGTTTTATTAAAATTAAATGGCAAAAAAAGAATAACACAACTGAAATTGAGGGTATGTGCGGTCATACGGGTAAATTTCCCGACCGTACAGAGCAGGATAAATTAGGTACATGATCGATTAATTATTACACTATTTCTGTCATCATATAATCAAAATAATTATAAAACTTGTTACAAACATTTGTAAAAACGGTTTTGGTTGCAAATAATAAAATATGTCATTTTACCTATATATTTATATACGCAGCAATGGCATGAAAAGAAAAGACAAATCGGTCAATTTCCTTCTTACAAACAAAAAAAAGGTTAAACTAAAGACGCAAACCGGTCAATTCTGGTTGAATTTAATTCTCTTTTACAACAAAAAAAAGTTGAATTAAATTCTCTTAAACAACAAAAAAAGGTTGAATTAAATTCTCTTAAACAACAAAAAAAAAGGTTGAATTAAATTCTTAAATTATATTTTCTTAAATTAAATTCTCTTAAACTACAAAGAAAAAGTTGAATTCAATTGACTGCAATGAAAAGACTTGGGACTTGAAAACTGACTTGGGATTTGAAAACTGACTTGGGACTTGAAACTTGAAACTGTCTGACTTGAACTCTATCAAGTATCTTTAAACTGAAGCTCTCTAACTTGAACTCTATCAAGTATCTTGAAACTGTCTAACTTGAACTCTATCAAGTATCTTGAAACTAAACTGACTAAAATTGACTGCACTTGAACTCTATCAAGTGGAGTCTACTGAAAACGAAACTGACTTGCACTTGAACTGCTATCAAGTGAAGATTAACTGAAAACGGAAAATGACTGCACTTGATCTCTATCAAGTGGAGACTATTAACCTCTGGGGTTTGGTTGTTCCTCTTGGTGCAACCGACTTACTTGAAATGCAATCAAGTATCTTGAAACTGAAAACTGAAACTGGAACTTGAAACTGTTTTCAAGTATCTCTATAACTCTATAAACTCTCTGTAAACTCTCTCTTTCTTAATTTGCAAGTCAATTCAATTCAATAATTTGAAATAAATTGCAAACAAAAATAAAAAATGTAAACAATATTTCACTCTAATTTACGCGAAGGTACTGTACTATTATGTTTGGTACATAAAATAAAATTATTCTATACTGACTATAATAGTGAAAATAACTCCCTGAAATTAACTCTTTCTGTTACTTTTAACTTCTGTTACTTTTAACTTCTGTTACTTTTAACTTCTGTGACTTTTAACTTCTGTGACAATTACTGATTCACTAAAAAAGTGTATCACTCGTGCTTGAAGTGTTCACTGTGTTTTGTGTAAATTCTGGCTCAATACTAAATATTAACTGTTAATAATACTGACTTTTCAAATGTTTACAAATTACTTAAAAAAAAAACAACTCTGTACTTAACAAAATTTCTACGGCGAAATCCTAGAGACGTGTCCTGAAGACGTCTTGCTGGCTACTTCTTCTTGGATGAAAACTAGGCGTGGAGAACTTGGAGTCGTGACACACCGGTTCAAGGGTGGATGTTACGAACAAGAAGTCGTGACATGCCGGTCAAATGGTGGGTCGCCACTTGTTAAACTCTTGGCTACAGACTCGCCAGACTGTTATGCCAATATCTTCTATGTGTTTGGGTCGTCAGTTTCTTATCCTGGGCAAAGGGTTGCCAGTCTGTTAAGATCCTGGCTACAGGGTCGCCAAATGTTTATCCTGGCTATAGGGTCGCCACTTTGTTAAAATCCGCTTCTTAAAATATTCTTCTAATCTTGGTAGTAGGGTCGCCAATTTGTTAATTCTTCTCTTTCTATAATACTCTGATACTTTCTCTTGGTACTAAAATTATCGACTTTTTTTTATAACTTATCGACTTTACTGACTAAATTCCTGAAGAATTTCTGGAAACAGAAAGTGAAGCGCAGGAATAGACACCCACGGACTCTGGCGGAACTTCGGGACCGGCTGATGAACGAGTGGCAGCAAATCGATGTTCAGTACATGCACAACCTCGTAGAGTCTCTGCCTCGCCGGATTCGTGCGGTTATCAAGGCCAGAGGCGCCGTCACACGTTATTAGGTACATTCTGAGAGGGGTGACTAATTTTTTGTCCGGTGTGCTTATTTTTATATAATAAAAAAAAATATTAAAAAGGTTTAATAATTTTTGCATGTTAAGTAGAAAAATCATACTCTTTCGTTAAATGTTGATAGAATTTGAATTATTTTATATTTTAGTCGGAAAACTTGTTTGAATATAGATAAATACATGTTTTATTGTGTAGAAGTTTTATTAAAATTAAATGGCAAAAAAAGAATAACACAACTGAAATTGAGGGTATGTGCGGTCATACGGGTAAATTTCCCGACCGTACAGAGCAGGATAAATTAGGTACATGATCGATTAATTATTACACTATTTCTGTCATCATATAATCAAAATAATTATAAAACTTGTTACAAACATTTGTAAAAACGGTTTTGGTTGCAAATAATAAAATATGTCATTTTACCTATATATTTATATACGCAGCAATGGCATGAAAAGAAAAGACAAATCGGTCAATTTCCTTCTTACAAACAAAAAAAAGGTTAAACTAAAGACGCAAACCGGTCAATTCTGGTTGAATTTAATTCTCTTTTACAACAAAAAAAAGTTGAATTAAATTCTCTTAAACAACAAAAAAAGGTTGAATTAAATTCTCTTAAACAACAAAAAAAAAGGTTGAATTAAATTCTTAAATTATATTTTCTTAAATTAAATTCTCTTAAACTACAAAGAAAAAGTTGAATTCAATTGACTGCATTGAAATGACTTGGGACTTGAAAACTGACTTTGGATTTGAAAACTGACTTGGGACTTGAAACTTGAAACTGTCTGACTTGAACTCTATCAAGTATCTTTAAACTGAAGCTGTCTAACTTGAACTCTATCAAGTATCTTGAAACTGTCTAACTTGAACTCTATCAAGTATCTTGAAACTAAACTGACTAAAATTGACTGCACTTGAACTCTATCAAGTGGAGTCTACTGAAAACGAAACTGACTTGCACTTGAACTGCTATCAAGTGAAGATTAACTGAAAACGGAAAATGACTACACTTGATCTCCATCAAGTGGAGACTATTAACCTCTGGGGTTTGGTTGTTCCTCTTGGTGCAACCGACTTACTTGAAATGCAATCAAGTATCTTGAAACTGAAAACTGAAACTGGAACTTGAAACTGTTTTCAAGTATCTCTATAACTCTATAAACTCTCTGTAAACTCTCTCTTTCTTAATTTGCAAGTCAATTCAATTCAATAATTTGAAAAAAATTGCAAACAAAAATAAAAAAATGTAAACAATATTTCACTCTAATGTACGCGAAGGTACTGTACTGTTATGTTTGGTACATAAAATAAAATTATTCTATACTGACTATAATAGTGAAAATAACTCTGAAATTAACTCTTTCTGTTACTTTTAACTTCTGTTACTTTTAACTTCTGTGACTTTTAACTTCTGTGACTTTTAACTTCTGTGACAATTACTGTTTCACTAAAAAAATGTATCACTGGTGTCTGATGTGTTCACTGTGTTCTGTGTTAATTCTGGCTCAATACTAAATATTAACTGTTAATAATACTGACTTTTCAAATGTTTACAAATTACTTGAAAAAAAAACAATTGTACTTAAAATTTCTACAGCGAAATCCTTGAGACGTGTCCTGAAGACGTCTTGCTGGCTACTTCTTCTTGGATGAAAACTAGGCGTGGAGAACTTGGAGTCGTGACACACCGGTTCAAGGGTGGATGTTACGAACAAGAAGTCGTGACACGCCGGTCAAATGGTGGGTCGCCACTTGTTAAACTCTTGGCTACAGACTCGCCAGACTGTTATGCCAATATCTTCTGTGTTTGGGTCGTCAGTTTCTTATCCTGGGCAAAGGGTTGCCAGTCTGTTAAGATCCTGGCTACAGGGTCGCCAAATGTTTATCCTGGCTATAGGGTCGCCACTTTGTTAAAATCCTCTTCTTAAAATATTCTTCTAATCTTGGTAGTAGGGTCGCCAATTTGTTATTTCTTCTCTTTCTATAATACTCTGATACTTTCTCTTGGTACTAAAATTATCGACTTTTCTTTTATAACTTATCGACTTTACTGACTAAATTCCTGAAGAGAACAAGGCTCGATGAAAAAGATAAAAAATTCTTTTACTGTAGTTTACTTCTCAAAATGTACAGATAGTGCTCTGAATTTACAGGGGTAGATGTTCGACCTCTTTCGACCATGGCTCAGGCCGGAATCTAAAAAAATTAAGGAGGCAAGGGGCCTGTGCCCCCTCCCCGCAGCGAGGCTGCTAACAAGGGAGTCTCGTAGCAGTGACCAAAGCAGAGAGCAGTAATGAAGTGTAGTTCATTTTACAAATACATGTATAATATAAGCCTAAATGTTGGGGGAAGCAGTTGAAGGTTAAGTTTCCCCCCTTTTAAACACATGATCAGATGTTTGAAAGATTCCAAATAAAAATTTAAAAAAATAAAATTAAAAAACTAATTTGTAGTTTTCGCCGAGTCTACATTTCTGAAGGCGATATAATTTCATAGTAGTCCATAAGTACAATTTGAGTACATGACTGAGTACGTATTAATTTTGGTTCATTACAATTACGATTACAATTACCAATTAATTCATATTCACTTATTGTTTAATTACACTTCCATTTAAAGTACATTCTTACATTATATATTAAATCATTACATTCAATTACAGTTTCAATGAAGTACATTACAAGTTATTATTAATTACAGTTTCATTAAAGTACATTACGTTATATTAAATTAAAGTATTACAGTTAATTACAATTAAACAGTTACTATAACTTTGTTTTGTTTTTTACAGTGTTTCATATTAATAGACAATTAAGATGTTAGAAATATAATACAAAGTACATGGGCACATACGGTATGGATTTATATACAACATAATATGTTATATTATGTTATATTATGTTATAAATTTGAATCGGAGCGAAAGGAGATTTTCATCTTAGAAGCGTTCGCTTCTGTCGTAGTGAGCGGAATTTGATCACTTACCTCAGCATTTATGAATATCTTGTGAGGGGTGAACGTACTTGGAAAGAAATAATGAAAAAAAATAATACGAGAACGTATTTGCGCGTTTTCGAACGAATGCATAAAGTTTTGCGTTTCACGAGCAAAATGAATATTTAATAAAATTGACATAGGATAATGGTCAAGTTAAGATATGGACGTATGAGGGGGAGGATATGGTCGAATAATAGTTATATTTCTACTACATAACACATAAATAATGACTTCTATAGAGTGTACAGTTTTTATTATGATGTGAAAGCATTTTCATACATTGAATACTGGAGATATGATGAAGGGAAATTAATGACGGGAAAGTGTGACGTCATAGTTATTGAATTTGTACGTATACAGGGTGGGCCGTAAGTTTCCATACATAAGAAAAATTAAACGTTTGTTATTATGTTTCAGATACCCTAAGAATATGCGTTTGACGTAAGATCTTGTTTACTGATGAAGCAAATTTTTACGTCAATGGAGAGGTTAATCGGCAAAACATACGTTATTGGAGTAATGCTAACCCTAACTGGCTGAGTCCGACGAAGATGCAAGGTGCCGGTAAAGTGATGGTGTGGGCCGGGATATGGGGTGACAGAATTATTGGACCAATTTTTGTCAGTGGAAATCTTAATTCCGAAAGGTATCTTAACATGTTGCAAGAAGATATTTTCCCATCCCTGCTAAACGAGGA
>JAJOZX010001519.1:602500-655000 GCA_023014485.1 Bathynomus jamesi
ACAAAGGTTGTGGATCTCAACCAATGTGAAAATTCCGGTTCAGGAGGAAGTGAAGAATCATCTGGTGATGAATTGTTCTACAGAGCACTCTCATCATCATCTTCAAAAAAGGAGAAGCTTGAACCAGGTGTAATTGTTAGGGGTAAAAAGTTCTTGGCTGCTCTGGACCGCACTGGAACATCTGCAAGAGCTGCTATGCACATTGTGGCACCTGCCCTTTCAGCTGCTGGAGTGGAAATTGAAGAGATCACACTTTCATCATCCTCTATCTACAGGTCTCGGCGATCAACACGGATGCAGATGGGAGAAGACATTAAAGCCAGTTTCCAACCAAATACCCCTTTAATAATTCATTTTGATGGAAAGCTTCTTCCATCCATGCATGGGGGTAAGATTGATGTAATGCCCATTGTTGTGACTGGTGCAGGCGAATTAGAAAAATTACTGTCTATTCCAAAGCTTATTTCTGGAACGGGAGAAGAAATGGGGAGAGCAGTTTTAGATGTCTTGAAGCAATGGCCACAAGTAAATGAGTGGGTAGCAGGCCTTTGTTTTGATACTACTGCAAGCAATACAGGTATCCATGCTGGGGCTTGTACCATCATCCAAAAGGCCCTTCAGAGATCACTCCTTTTTCTGGCATTAGCCACCATATCCACGAGCTTCTTATCACTGCAGTTTTTGACATGTTTTTCTCTTCTTCGGGTCCACAAATTCCCTTATTCAATCGAGTCAGAGATTGTTGGGATAACATTGATCAGCAGAATTACAAGCCCTATGAACCCAATGATCTCACCTCAGAATCTTTAGATCATTTGGATCTTGAAGCACAGAGACAAGCTTATTTCTTTCATCAACTCCAAACTTCAAGAGGGCCACACTCGAGGTGACTACAAGGAATACTTAGAACTTGCACTTATCTTCCTTGGTTGTCCAATGCCTAAAACAAATAAAGGCTCTGATAGCAGATTCCACTACCCAGGAGCTTACAGCAGAGCTAGATGGATGGGAAAGGGCATCTATTCTTTAAAAATTTACTTATTTAGGAACCAATTCCTTCTCACCCCTCATGAAAAACAAGCTCTGATACGAATAAACGCCTTTTCAGTGACAGTTTATCTTCAAGCTTGGTATACATCTCAGTTGGAATTGATGCTCCAGCAAATGATTTGGCCCTCCTCAAGATGCTACATATCTACAAGATCCAGGTTGATAAGGAAGTGGGTGCTACAGCCCTCAAAAAACTTCAGAACTATGGCTGGTACTTGAGTGAGGATCTTGTAGGATTTGGCTTTTTCTCAAACCTCGTGACTGAAGATGATAAGGTTCTAATGCTCCACAACCTTCACCACGCGCCTCCTCGAAAAGTGAGGGCAAGAAAGGTGGACCCCCGAATGTTGCAAAACCCCAATGACTTAAAGATTACCAGTTTTATCACAACTCAAACACAAGACTTCTTCAAGTGTTTGAAAATAGAAATTCCCAAGAAACTTGAAGACATTGAGGGGCACCGTAATCGGGTCATGGCAGTCAAAGTAATCAACGACTGTGCTGAACGAGGAGTCAAACTGGCTACAGAGTTTAATGAGAAGCTCACAAAGAGTGAGGAAGAGAGACAACTGGCCTTTCAAATCATTGAAAATCAGAGAAAGGAGGTCCCTCAGCCACTGAAATCCCTATATTCTTAATCAATATACAGTATGTCTTAAATAGAATTTAAGTCGCTTTGTTTTAAAACATATTTTTCGTTCAGTCTTATATTTGCTCTAATTATCCATTAATGTAAAAGAAGTGCCATCTGAGGGGTGCCTTTTTATCATTCAAATAAAATATTTTGTCTATTTGTTTTTCTTCCTTTATATAAAAAAATAAAAGTGTGTGCGTTTATCAAAATTCAATTTGAAAAATTACCATATAATCGTGAAACGGTCTAATACACACACACACATATAATATATATGCACTAAAATCACAAAATAACACGTGACCTTATTAATAAGCAAACAACCACAAGGAAAAGGAAACACAAAGTCCGAGCGCTTTCGTGATATATTCACATTATCAAGGATAATGTGAATATATCACGAAAGCGCTCGGACTTTGTGTTTCCTTTTCCTTGTGGTTGTTTGCTTATATATATATATATATATATATATCAGTGGCGTGCGGTGATTTTTCGTCAAGGGGAAGCAATTCAAGCAAAAACAACAAAGATTATATAAAATAAAAATAAAACTTTAAAATACTCGTATATAATAAAAACAAAACACATATAATCATCTACTTACTTTACTTATAGGTTAATTCTATTCTTCTTTCTTTTTTATTAAATATATCTATTATTTCTTCGTAAAAGGCATCGGTTTTCATATCCTTAAGAAGCTTTTTCTCAATTGAGATTAAAGCTAAACTTGCAAGCCTTTCTTACCCTTGCGCTTTTCTAGCGTAGTTACGTATTCGCTTTAAATGAGAGAATGACAGCAGACAGCACGTAAAGTTGCCAGATATTTCAAGAAAATTAACTATAAGATCTGGACAGCGATTTCTAAATTGCTTCCTTTTTGACATAGGGAAGGATAAAATAACGATAAATATATATTCTTTTTCGCTTAACATGGCCATCGAATTTTTTAGTAGAAAAACTATATATGAAACTTGTTGTATTCAATAAATACTACATTATTAAACATTAAATGAGTTTTTAGAATGGAAAGAAACAATTTGTAACGGTAAAAAAAAGCGAAAGTCATTGGGAAAAAGGATGCATTTCGTCAATTGTTGTCGAACTCGAGATTTTTTGCGTCGGCTTTCTTAAAGGTTTTTGCACGAACGGCAACCAATGTATATACTATGTATCCACCTGATTACCAATCAAATGCTATAAATAGTATAATAAAATGATTTTGTACAAATTATTAACACATATTGAACTGTTTAAACTTTAAAGTATAATACAGCATTTTCTTCTTTCTTTGAATAGGGAAGCATTGCTTCCCTTGATTCCATGGAACGCACGCCACTGATATATATATACACACACATATATATATATATATATATATATATACATATATGTAAAAAGTGAACAATGAACAATTCCTACACCATCATTATATGAATTCATTGTCCATTTTTACATAAGAAACCAAAAATCACATAAGCGAGTTTTGGATAGAATTTCGATTTGTAATAATGATTTATGCACTATGACGTCATAAAATAACTTTATTCTCCTTACGTTTCCCACTCTGTCTCTAATTTGTTCTTGTAAATCTTCCTAATAATGATTTGTACTTTACGTAAAAATTCAATAACTATGACGTCACATTTTCCCTTCATCATATATCTAGTATCCAATGTATGAAAATTCTTTAACATCATGCTAAGGACGAAACACTCTATAGAAGTCATTATTTATATGTTATGAGTATAAACATTATTATTCAACCATACTCATTCTTACATTCATGTTCTTTCTCGACCGCTATCCTTTATTAATTTTATTACTTATTCATTCATCTACCTATTGTCTACTTATGCCCTATCAACTTATCAGTCTATGTTTACTCGTGTCAATCATGAAATGCAAAACTTTCGCAGTTCGTTCGAGAACGCGAAAAAACGTTCTCGTATTATTTTTTTCATTTTTATTTTTAATTATATGACCTCCCGAGTTGAACTCAAAAATGCTGAGTTAAGAAGTTATAAAATTCCACTCACGACGACAGAATCGAGCGCCTCCAAGATAAAATACCTCCGTTCGCTCTGATTTCAAATTCATAACATATTATAGCATCTTATTTCGTAAATAAATTATCTCGTAAGTGCCATGTACTTTGTATTATATTTCTAACATCTTAATTGTCTATTAATAGGAAACACTGTAAAAACAAAACAAAGTTGTAGTAACTGTTTAATTGTAATTAACTGTAATTAACAATAACTTGTAATGTACTTCAGTGAAACTGTAATTAAATGTAATGATTTAATTTATAATGTAAGAATGTACTTTAATAGAAGTGTAATTAAACAATGAGTGAATATGAATTAATTGGTAATTGTAATCCATAATTGTAATCGTAATTGTAATGAACCAAAATTAATACGTACTCAGTCATGTACTCAAAATTGTACTTATGTACTATTACGAAATGATATCGCCTTCATAAAATGAAGACTCGGCGAAAAAATACAAATTAGTTTTTATTTTATTTTTTAATTTGAAATTTGCAATCTTTTAAAACATCTGATCTTGTGTTTAAAAAGGGGGGAAATTTAACCTTCAACTGTCCTCCCCCAAAATTTAGGTTATATTATACGTATATTTGTAAAAATACACCACTTCATTTGCCACTTCATTTTAAGGCTCTTCTGCATTAGACTTCATATTAGCACCTCATTAGGAGGGGGCAGAGGCCCCTTGCCTTCTTAATATTTTTAGATTCCGGCCTGAGCCATGGTCGAAAGAGGTCGAACCTCTACCCTTGTAAATTCAGAGAACTAACTGTACATTTTTAGAAGTAAACTAAATGTAAGAGAAAGTTTTTATCTTTTCCTTCGAGCCGTGCTCTCTTCAGAACTTAGTCAAGTCGACAAGTTATAAAAGAAAAGTCGATAATTTTAGTATAAGAGAAAGGATCAGAGAATTATAAAAAGAGAAGAATTAATAAGCGAGAGAAAGAGACAACCCAAGCACCATAGAAGATATTGGCATAACAGTCTGGCGAGTCTGTACCCAAGGGTTTAACAGAGTGACGACCCACCATTTAAGGCGACCGAAAAGAATTATAGAAAAGTATAAAGAAGAAACATCCGTTGCTTGCCTCCTAACTAGAACCCCCGTCGAATCCGAACCGACTCAGGGCCATAAAGGGGGAGTTAACATATATATATATATATACACATATATATATATATGTGATCAGTCTTTCCTTGTGAACAGACGTGTTTTATCGAGTGTCCAGTGTTATCAATTGAATAAGTGGTTTTCGTTGGTGTTTAAAAAAAAGTGTTCCGTGCATTCTTAACTAAATTACTTCGTGCTACTAATCATTCATTAACGAATATATTTCATTTATTGACGTTATTCAGTACTATATTATTTGATCAAACCAAGGCTACTGCACATGGCTTGCCTTGTTTGTTTTTCAATTCAATCAGAAAACGTGGAGACATAAGGTTCATTTTTCCGTGCTTCGAGAGATCAGGTAGTGTGTGGTCACAAACCGTGTGAAGGAAAGGAAAGAATCGGGTCGAATCGCGGACAGATAAGTGTTATAAATACTCTTCTTTTACAGATCTCTTGTCGGTAGCGTAATTCTATATTAATTTAGTATAAATTTTTACTACAAGAACCTGTTTCTGCGTTTCAAGAACGCGGTAGACCTACGTTGTAATTTATTAATTTCCAAACGCTCGTTTTTTGTTTTTCTTTTTTTTGTTGTTCAACTAATTAAAAGCATGGCACCCCCTTCAAGTACTTGCAGTCGCTGTGAAGGGAAATTTGCTGCTTACGCGTTTACAGTGGCTAATAATAATGAACAGTTAGTTTGCAGGTGGTGCTCAAGCATGGAAGTCCTGAGGAACGAGTTAGAACGTGAGAGGGAGGCCAGGGTGAGACTTGAAGAAAGCGTGATGCTCCTGACGGCAAAATTAGAATCCCTTGAGACTCCAGTTACGACCCCTCCTGCCTCAGTTTCTACTAATAATATAAATAGTACTAATAGCCCTCTCTCTTCCCCTAGTTTCCAACCCTTCGTTCGAGTGCGAAATGGAGCCTCATTGAGAAAAGCAAAGACCTGTCTACCACTAATAACAAGCAATAAGTTTTTTGTTTTAGGTTTCGAAGATGCTGATGAACCGGAAATACGACTCGTTGGCGATTCCATTGTTCGAGGGCAGCTCGAGGAATTCTGTGGGAGAAACCCTCGTCGTAGGCGCCGCTACTGCTACCCTGGTGCAAGGGTGGAGGATATAACTAATAGTGTTGACCATTTTACAGACGGTACCACCGAGGACACAACGTATGTTATTCATGTCGGTATTAATAACGTTTTAAATTCTAGATCGGAAGAACTGCTGGCTAGGTACAAAGACTTATTAGAGCGATTAAAGGAGAAAACTAATAAGATTGTTTTAACAGGTATACTTCCTCGAATTATCCAACGAAGCGATTTCTATAGCAAGACGACATATATTAACAATAATCTAAAGTCTCTTTGCCAACAGGAAGGAGTGCATTTTGCAAATTTTTGGAACAGTTTCCACGGCAGGAAGGACTTGTTCCTCGAAGATGGACTTCATTTTAATGAAGTTGGAGCTGCGCGTTTAGGAAGACTGTTTCATAATACTGTTTCTTCTTTTCAGCCTGCAGGTAACTCGAACGGTCTCAGCGTAAATTCCACAAATTTCCCCTGCGCTCGCAAAGGTGTCGCAATTACAAACAATTTGAAGGTTCTATCCTTAAATGCTCGTAGCCTACGAAATAATATAAACGAATTTTTTTCTTTAATTGCTTGTAAAGACTATGATTTAATTGCGATAAATGAATCGTGGCTTAGCACTTAAACACGTGGCTTTGTAGGGAAGTATCAAATTAAAGGTTATAGACGTTTTGTTAAAAACAGAATAGGTAGGCGAGGAGGCGGTGTTATGTTGTATATCAAAGATAATATTGCGAACGTTATAGAAGTAAAGCACTCAATTCCAGAATCGATAGATTCGACTATAGCAGAACTTAAATTGAACGATTTCAAACTTCTTGTTGCAGTTATATATAGGCCCCCTAATGAAACAGCTGATACGAACGAAGCGTTATATCGTGAACTAAAGAGAATAATCGGTAGTGAGCAGGCTTTAGTTATGGGTGACTTTAATTGCGCCAACGTGAATTACGATACAATGCAGGGAGACGCGGAAGGTAATCGTTTAGTTAATTTTCTCGAGGATAGCTTTCTTATTCAAAAGGTTGGGGAACCTACGAGGTTGGACAGTATTTTAGATTTAGTAATAACTACGGATGATAGGCTAATTACTGATCTTCAAGTAATAGAACCGTTGAGGAATAGCGATCACAATATGGTAGAGTTTGTCCTCTCAGTAAGTCACTCGAAACCAGCTAACTCGACTAAAATTCCTAACTTCCAGCACGCAGACTTTAGTAAATTTCGAAATAAATTTTCACACGTCAATTGGGAAAACGTAATGGGAAATTCCAACGCAAAACTAATGTGGGAATCGTTCGAAGCAGTATTTAGGACTGTAAATGAGGAATGTGTGCCGTACAAAATTAAGCGTGCGAAAGTAAACAATAAGCCCTTGTGGTTTACTTCTAGAGTAGGAGACATTATAAAGAGTAGAGATAGGGCTTATAGGCTATATAAGTTACATAAAGACAATTTGTGGTTACGAAACAACTACATATCTCTAAGGCGTGAAGCGAAAAGTGTAATAAAAAAGTCCAAGCGCGAATTTGAAATCTCCATAGCTCGTGACGGTAAAAAAAAACCAAGCGCTATATTGATAAAATGAAAACGCGTAAATCACCGGGGCCGGATTCCATATATCCCATACAAATAAAATAATTAAAAGATAGCATTGTTGTGCCGCTAACAAAGATTTTTAATGCGTCTATTTGTGAGGGGTGCGTACCAGATAATTTCAAGTTAGCAAACGTAACATCTATCTTTAAGAAAGGCGATAAAGGTGCGGCGGGAAATTATAAGCCAATCAGTTTAACGTCTGTTGTAGGTAAGCTACTGGAATCAATAATTAGGGATCGTATAGTCGAACACTTAGAATTCCATAAACTAGTTAGAAATACGCAGCACGGATTTTGGCGAAACAAATCTTGCTTAACTAATCTTTTAGAATTTTTCCAAAGCGTGGTTGACGTTTACGATAGACATTGTTAATTTTAACCTGGTTTGGTACAGGTATATAGATGATATTTTATGCCTTTGGACTAATAATTTGGATGTGGACTTATTTCTTGGTAGGCTCAACAATTTAGTCCCATCTATTAAGTTTACAATTGAAAAAGAAAATGATGGAAGCCTATCTTTTCTGGATCTAAAAATTTGGAGATGCTCTAATCAGTTAAAATATGAAGTCTACCGTAAGCATACTAATAATAACTCTTATGTGCATTTTTATTCTGACCATCATCCTTCGATTAAATCCTCTATTTTCTCTGCTATGTTTCTTCGAGCATTGAGAGTTGTCAGTCCTGAATTTTTAGATTCCGAGTTATGCAATATCATGAATATTGGTACTAAATTATGTTATCCTATTTCATTTTTAGATAACTGTCTTAAGAAAGCCAAGAATAGGTATTATAATAATGTAATTGTAAAGGAATTTCAGCGTAAAAATATCCTTAGCCTCCCTTACCATGTTAATTTTCAATACCTTCCAACTGTACTTAAAGCAATTGGCATTAATGTAATCTTTAAGTATAATAATACTGTTAAATCACGCCTAATAAAGAATAGCCCTGATAATGTTGTTGGTTGTGCGTATTCGATCGGATGTACACAATGTAACTCAGTATATATAGGCCAAACCGGTAAAACGTTAGATATTAGGGTAAAACAGCATAAATATGCTTGTAGAACAGCTAATAATTCCAATGCTTTATTTAACCATATGTATAGATGTAACCATAGCATCAAGTGGGATAGTTCTAAAGCGCTTGTTAAAAACAGAGATATAATAGAAAGAAATATTCTAGAAAGTGCATTTATTCATTTTAAAAACAATTTCAATAACAGTGCGGGGACGTATAACATTGACGATATCATGTTAAAATTTCTTTTGCCTCTCATTAACCTTTGTTAAGTATGTGCTAATTGTTTTCTTTTTCCTGTACGTTGTATATATTTATGAGCATCTCGCCTTTTATCTTCATTCCCTGACGAGGTGTAGCTTTGAATACACGAAAGGACTTGGAATCGTTTTTCTTTTTCCTTGTGGCTTTGCAGCATTCATTCATTTCACGTGTTTTATATATATATATATAATTATATATATATATATATATATACAGGGTGTCCCAAAAAACTATATCAATTGCCAATGAAAGGTAAATTAGTAATCTAAGTGATCAAAATGTTATAGCGAGTTGTTTGCATATTAAATTTAATTAACTATGCCAAGTGCTCAAAATGTTCTCCGGCGGCATGAATGCACTTTTGAATGCGTCGACTAAGCCTGGCCTTGTTTTATCAAAGGCCTTGTAGTGGCGAAGCCTATGGATCGAACGTAGTCTAGTCACTCACTTCCTTGCTTCGGACTTAGCCTACACACTCATTCCACGATACAAACTCTACAGCATTCAACTTTATTCAGTTCAGCAAAAGAACCCATGTTGCTTAAACGTTTGACACTGGAACAACGAAAAAGTGTTCTGAAATGGTATTGGAAATTTGAGAATGTGTCCGAAGTCCAGCGGCAATGGATCCGGGAATTTGGTACAAAGCCACCGACACGTCTCGCCATTACAAGCATCCGTGACAAGTTTGAGGCAGAGGGATCTGCTCAAGATATGCACAAGCATAGATCTGGATGACGCAGATCAAGTTCGAGTGATGAAAACTCCGTTTTAGTGTTGCAAAAATTTAATCGATCACCACACAAATCAGTTAGGCAATGCGCCCGTGAGACCGGAATCAGCAAATCAGGTGTTCACCGGATTTTAAAGTCGGCAAAATGGAAAAGCTACATTCCAAGTCTGTTACACGTCATGACTGAAGATGTCCCTGATCGCAGACTCGAATTTTGTGAATGGTTTCAGTCAGTGGAAGCCGAAGACGTACAGTTTGCCAACAAAATCGTGTGGTCTGATGAAGCTACCTTCAAGCTGAATGGCACAGTAAATCGACACAACTGCAGGTACTGGTCACTTGATAATCCACACGTTATGTGGATAAACATGTTAATTTACCAGGATTAACAGCATGGTGTGGTTTATCATCCAGGAGTTTGGTTGGACCATTTTTCTTTAATGGGACAGTTACCGGTGCCGCATATCTCGACATGCTGCGGACAGAAATTATACCTGCAGTTGGGAAGTTGTTTGGAAACGACGACTTTTACTTTCAACAGGATGGAGCCCCCCCCATCATTATCATTGTGATGTCAGGAGGTACCTCGATGAAACGTTGCCTAACCGTTGGATAGGACGAAGAGGAAGCGTTGAGTATCCTCCACGTTCACCGGACTTGACTCCATTTGATTTTTACTTGTGGGGCTACCTGAAGGATGCAGGTTATGGTACAAGACCTGCAACACTCGAACACCTTAAGGATGCAATTAGGGAAAAGTGCGGGACCATCACAGCATCCACATTAGTCCACGTCTGCGAATCAGTTAGTCGACGCATTCAAAAGTGCATTCATGCCGCCGGAGAACATTTTGAGCACTTGGCGTAGTTAATTAAATTTTATATGCAAACAACTCGTTATAACATTTTGATCACTTAAATTACTAATTTACCTTTCATTTGCAATTGCTATAACAATATATTGTTTGGTTTTTTTTTAAATTATAAAATATATGATGCTATAAAGAGGATATAGTTTTTTGGGACACCCTGTATACATATATATATATATATA
The DNA here is from genome assembly GCA_023014485.1 of Bathynomus jamesi. NCBI lineage: Eukaryota > Metazoa > Arthropoda > Malacostraca > Isopoda > Cirolanidae > Bathynomus > Bathynomus jamesi. The sequence continues at coordinate 613,117 of JAJOZX010001519.1, forward strand.
TATATATATGTCATGTTGAGTGAGTATGAAAAGAGTAGAGCGATTGATATACTTTATCTCGATTTTCAGAAAGCCTTTGATGAAGTACTTCACCGCCGGCTAATGGCCAAAGTGCGCGCGCTGGGTATCGGTGGGGAAGTAGATAGGTGGATTGAAAACCGGCGGCAGAGGGTTGTAATTAAAGGGGCTAGTTCGGGTTGGGCCTCGGTCACTAGCGGGGTTCCTCAGGGTTCCGTTTTGGGGCCATTGTTGCTTATCATTTACATAAATGATATCGACGGTGGTATCGTCAGTAGGATCGCCAAATTCGCTGATGACGAGAAGCTTGGGGCCAATGTTGGGACGCCAGAGGCGATCGAGCAACTGTGTGCGGACCTACGTAGGATAGGAGAGTGGCCCGAAAAATGGCAAATGCCGTTTAACTTGGGTAAATGCAAGGTGTTGCACATTGGCTACGCCAATCTCAAGTCGGAGTACTCCATCCTGGGGAGTAATATCGAGGCGACTGATTTGGAATAGGAGTTGGGTGGCAAAGAAAGCCCAGAAGTTGTTGGGTTATATTAAGAGGCAATTTCGATTTCGGAACAAGGTGATTGTGCTCTCTCTGTACAATTCTCTGGTTCGGCCGCACCTGGAGTATGCTGTGCAGTTCTGGTCGCCCACCCTCAGGAAAGATATTGAGAGGCTGGAGCTAGTCCAGGCCAAGGCGACAAAGTTAATCCCTGCCGTTAGGCATATGGGCTACAATCGACGCTTACGCGCCGTGAAATTTTTCGCTGAAAACTCGGAGGCTGCGCGGTCAACTCATCGAGGTTTTCAAGTTCTTACGCGGGGTTCAACAATGTCGATTTTGAAGCATGTTTAGTTTAAATGATAACCCAACTCGCAACAATGGTTGGAAGTTGGATTTGAAACGGTTTAGGACTAGTGTGTGTGGGAATTATTTTACGTATAAGATCTGTGACACGTGGAACAGGCTACCTTCAGAAGTTGTGAACAGTTCTTCTGTGGATCTGTTCAAGAAAAGGTTAGACCGAATCTTGCACACTATTTGAGGGTATATGAATTTTTCCCTGGCACCCGTTGCCATTGGTACCTCCTCGGTATGAGCCGCAAGGCATTTTGAGGTACTACTTTTCCTTGTAACTCCTTGTAACTCTCTCTCTCTTTACTATCGCTATTATAACGGACATTGCTCTTCTGAACTCTCTAACTGCATGCCTCCTCCTTTGAGGAGGACACGCAGCACCAGACTTTCTGCACTTTCTCATTCCTTTTCTGTTCAGTTCTCTAACGCAAGGGTTAATCGGTATTTCCAGTCTTTCATTTACTCAACCGATCAACTCTGGACCAATCTTCCTCAATCCATCTTTCCCCCTGTCTATGACCTCGTCTTTTGCGGGCGTTCGTCATTGGCCTCTCCTCCCTGCATAAAAAAAAGTTAATCAATTTTAAGCAGTGCCAATTTTTGAGTGAATACATAGTGCACAGTGGTATTTCTCTTTAAGTAGTAAAAATGGCGGTGTATGTAAAAAGAAAGTTAATAAAAACGGAGCGAATTAATCTGTAGAGTATTTCTCCGAGTGTTTATTTGTGAAGAAAATCAGTTACACATCGCGAGGCTGAAATTCCTCCAACTAACCCCCATTTATCCTCGCGGCCACAATCGCGAGCGTGCCACATCCCCCAGCCAGCCCCCATCCCCCGAAGTAACGGAGAATATTTTCCCTCACTCAGTTTGAGTGAAGCACCACCCAATACCTCCCATAATACCCTTTTGAATCAATTTTGTGCAACAGCGGCTACCTTCTATTAGCAACACGGCAATCGTAAATAAATTCCTGAAACTCTGTGGTTTCTGTAACAATGCAACAGATGAGGCAAAGGCGATGAGGTGCGATCTCTGCCAATCCCTTTTTGGATTTCAAATGCCTAGAATGGGAAGATGAAGAAATCTCTCTTATAACGAACGCAAAGCAACGTAATGGGATGAAGTTTTTCTGTGAAAACTGCATGACGAAAATAAATTCTTTTACGGCATTTAAAGCAGAAAGAGACTCTGAGGAGAAAGTAAAAGAATAATTCGTAAATAAAAAACAGAAAAACAGAAGAAACGAGGAAAGCGAAGTAGAAATAAATCAAATACCGTCACACAACGAGGTCGAAAACATACAGGGAACAGATAGTATAAAGGCAACGAAGGACATTAGCACAAATAGCACAAATACGAAAAGACAAGCGTACAATCAAGAAAATGGAGTGAAACTGTCCTCCAATACGGAGCAAAAAAAACAAAGACCGCGGTTAAATATGGGGAAGGAATTATGTGCAAATATTATGTAAAAGATAATTGCAGATATAAGAGAGGACAATGTACATATGAACAATCCCCCAATATGCCATTTCTTCTATAATAATGGACATTGTACTATAAATTCGGAGATAGATGCAGATTCTACCACCCGGACATCTGCAGGACTTACACAAAATATGGAACCTGCAAATATGGGAAAAAATGCTACCATCAACAATACTGATGGAAGCATTCTTTTCCCATATTTGCAAGTTCCATATTCAACATCTCCCAACGAACCCAAAGGACAAAGTTCAAAGGACAATAGGACTAACATGAATAAACATATATACACAAAAAGCGAACAAAATTTTTTTAAAATCGCAGACATAATACGGCTGCTAAATGTTATACAGCGCATGCAGTTCACACAGCTGGAAACCCCCGAGCCAAACCGCTTCCGGTTTGGAAGCTACCAGAACAAGTAGCTGGAAACGGCTCTCACTCGGAGAACCATAGGTCAACTAAACAAGCGATACCGAAGGAAAACGAACTTGAAATACACAAGGGGCAACGCAAAATAAAGAACATAAATATTGTCCTGGCTAATATTCAAGGAATAAAACCAAACCACTCACTCAACAGAATTTCGTACATGAAAAGATTTATGGACGAAACAAACGAGGACATCGCATGCTTCACAGAAACTCATCTTAAACATTGCCAAGAAAATTGCGAAAACTGCGAACATTGTACTGACAAGAAAGAAATAAATATAGAGGGTTTCAACTTAAGAGCGGATACACCACCGAGGCATAAAAGTGGCAGTGCTACTTATGTACAATTGCGCTCATTATTCTCAGGACACTCTTGAGAACAGATAGCGACACCTGGCATATATTTGTTGTGTGTACTACAAACGGTTGTAACATTTTATGAATGAATGTTTAGTGAGTGAGCGCTGATTGGTTGGTTGGCTCATTGCCAAATGTCTTTAGAACATAATTATTTCCATTCATCACTCTGATTTACATATTACTAAGGAAACATAAATGAATAATTAAATATAAATTCAAGAAGGGGATATATATATTAACAAGGAGATGTCACTGAAATGAATAAAAAATGGCCTTATAAAAACTAAAAAAAACCTTCGGACGTGATGACAGTGTCCATGGTATTGGCAAGCCTGAACGAACTGAAGTTTTAGTGTATAAAAACAGAGCCGTTGGTAGGTATTATTGCACCGTCTTCTAACATTGCATCTTCTAACATGCGTCTGACTTGAGGTCCAACAAATATGTCTCCCTTGATTTTAGCTTCAGAAAGTTTGGGAAACATTGGCTGCTGAAAGTGATGTTCTTTATCATATACGTTCAAAGTTTTGATGGATTGCTTAATAAGACCAAGCTTGATATGCAGCAGGGGTAGCAAAATTTTGTCTGTTGGAACAAGGGCTTCGTTAAGAACATTGTGTTTGCCTGGATTAAGCTCACTTCTCACGGACCATTCCTTTCTGACAAAGTGCTCACCATCTGCTCTCCTGTCCCAAAGGCAGAGGAAACAGGAATATTTAGTGTAACCGCCCTCTAGTCCAAGCAGGAATTCTAGCATTTTGAAGTCTCCACATACATCCCATCTATGTTCACTGTAGTTTATTTTGACTAGCAACTGCTTTACATTTTCATATTCTTCCTTCAATTCAACTGAATGAGCCACAAGAATAGATGGAAACATGTTTCCATTATGTAGTAGGACGCCTTTTAAACTTCTAGTTGAACTGTCAATAAACAAACGCCGATCAGCAGGCTGTATTCAATTCCTATCTCAGAAAAAGGCCATTCACATCACAGCAGTAGCAAAGAGAGCTCGATGCAAAACAGGAGTAGAAAGAAGCGTATCGCAAATGCTTATTTCTGTAGAAAGAGATCTTGACACTTGGGTCCAAAAGATTCCACACTTTAAGGCGGGACGTCATAATTTCTGCATTGGTTTTCGTAAGGTTCATATCCCTGACTAGGTCGTCTATGTCTTTCTGGTTGGGGAAATGGGGTGACGTATTGGAGCTTGCCTCGGAGTCAGCATCTTCATCTTCATCGGAGGATACTAAAGGTGTTTCTTCTATTTCCTCCATGGTGGGTGGGCATGGAACGGGTAAATCTTCATTATGGGGGACTCGGGAAATAAAAGATGGGATATTTGAATATAGGACATTTTTTCGACCTTTATCTCTCTTGTAGAGTGAAATGTCTACCATGCAGAAGTAGCATTCATCGTGGTGATTGGTTTGCTCCCTCCAAATGCGAGGAATAGCAAATGACATGCCTTTTCTGGTACCTCGCAGCCATCCTTCTAATGTGGAATGGCAGCTTCCACAGCAAAAGTGAGGTGCCCATGATTTATCTTGATCGCCCATGGGCATGCCAAAGTAAGCGTGATATGCTGTACAAAACTTCGTTCCTGTGTCAGTTTTGTGCTTTATATGCTTTGGATTGATGTAATGGCCGCAAACATAACAAAATGAATCTGCAGTGTCTCTTCAGGGCCTATTGGTAGCCATCACCATATAATTCTAATTCAAATATGTGAAAAAATAGAAATAAGAAACCAAATGTGTACAAGTATTTAATAATGGGCCTTAGCCAATAGAAACATTACTAATAAACCCGTTTTGGGGATATTTTGAATTTTGCACTTGAAATTACTTTTGCTCTCTCAGAAAAATGCCTTATAAATGGCGAAAAAGTAAGATTTCTAAATTTGACCATATCATAAAAACTAGTTTTCCGGGCAAAACCGATGCCAAATCTGTAATCGGCGTGGCCGAAACATCTAGAAAAGATCGAAAAATCAACATAAACAAAAAATTGTTGCACCGTGTTATTGATGAAAATCTGTAAAAATGAAATAGCTACACCCTTATATTGGATATGGAGATCCCTAGACACAAGGGAAATAGCGAGCATCCTGAAAAGAGCAAACATTGTCCCTATATATAAAGGATGGGACAGATCTCGAGCAAAGAACTATAGACCAGTGTCATTGACGTCCCACTTCACCAATGTATTTGAAAGAATAGTTCGAGAGAAAATCCCCGATTTCTTGAAGACACTGGAAAGATTCAACGAAAATCAGCACGGATTCCGATCAAGTATATCATGCCCATCACAAATAATAGAACACTACAACAATATCCTAGATGCATTGGAAGGCAATGAAAACTACTATGTCATATACACGGATTTTGCTAAAGCGTTCAACAAATGTAATTATGGTATAATAGGACATAAAATGAAACATATGGGAATAACAGGCAAAGTGGAAAAATGGATCTACAACTTCCTCAGAGAACGTCAACAGGTCGTTAAAATTCAAGGTATAACATCATCAGAATCAGAAGTACGCAGCTCAGTACCACAAGGTACAGCACTGGCCTCACTCCTTTTCATTATCATGCTAACAAACAGAAAGAGTGGAGTAAACAGCGACAGTATAGTAACATCCTTTGCAGACGATATAAAGATCAACAAAATCAGCAATGCAAAGGAGGGGGAGGCCTTGCAGAGAGACATGAACAAAATATGCAAATGGTCAGAAGAGAACAACATGACATTTAACACCGAGAAATTTCATCCCTTGAGATATGGTAGAAATAAGAAACTTAAACAGACTGCATATTATGCTCCAGAGATAGACAAGAATTTCAGGGAAGCACTAAAGCGATATATTTGGGGGTTATAATGACCGATGATTCAAAATTTGAGACACAAAATCAGATGGCGATAAACAAAGCAAAAAGAGTTGTGGGACAGGTCCCTTTAAATGAAAGGATAGGACAGTAATGATTCCCTTGCTCAAAACACTGATTATACCAAAACTTGAATACTGCTCAGTCTTGACGTCCGAATATTAAAAGGAAGAAATTAATAAACTAGAGGATAGCCAAGATCGATGGCTGCAAAGAACTCAACTACTGGGAAAGACTACGTAAACTAAATCTGTACTTCCTGGAAAGAAGAGAGAGGTACACCATAATATATACATGGAAATTATTCGAAAAACTGGTACCAAACCTCAAACTAAACCCAATTACCATCCAAATAAAACGGAAATAAGAAAGTGTTCCCAAATTAAGTCCCAACAAGGGACCTCCTCAACACTGAAGGAAAACAGCTTGATTGTCAGGGGGCTGACTTTTTAACCAGCTTCCAAAGGGCTTCAGAAACATGACAGGGGTCAACGTTGAAGTCTTCAAAAGAAGACTAGATCAGGATCGTACCAGATGTGCCGGGTGTACCTGGCTATGTGCGGTGGAGAGCGCAAGAAAGCAACTTGCTCCTCCACCAAGCCAGGCCGAGAGAGGGGGCCACCAGCTTGACCTTCCTGTGAAGAGAGACCGACGCACGGAACTAAAATGAGGTTATGTAATTTAAATTTTTTAGGAAAATCGAAGTCTGCTGAGATTACAATTGATTATTTCGGAAAGCAATTGACAACTCGATGCCCAACTCACTGGAATTCGTTGTATGATAGTTTCAGTCAAGTTTCAAGTGTGTGCGAAACTATATAAAAGAGGTGATAAAACAACTTAATGTACCTTGCTTTACGAAGATTGAACTTGAGTTTCTGGAACAATATCAGCTTGTTCTCATATCAATTGCAATAATACTGGATAGGTTTCAGGTTGATAAATATTTATGTGAAGAATTTGTTCCAACTTTGGTTTCCGTCAATGATATGCTAAGTAAAGTGTATGACAGAAACATTTGGCATTGTTCACTATTCTGCACTTATTTCAGGGTTACAGATTTGAGGCATTCTTTAATGATTCCTTATTGATAAAACTTTATTTTCTTGTGAAAAAGAGTTAAACAACAGCGACATTCAAGAGAGCAGTAGGATGATGAACTAATGAACTGATGAGCGCTTAAAATTTTCTGAAAAGTCTCAAAAAGAGCAATTTACGAATCACTCAGTTTCGCCACTGAGTAAAACAGAACTTGAAATTCTTTAATATTTGGATGATTCGCAAAAAGAGTTGGAAATGCTAAAAAATTAACCTTTTGCTTCTTCACAAAGAAAAAATTATCTGATGAAAGTTTAGAGAAACTTTTAATTTTGAAATACTAATTTTAGTACATTACTAAGAATTATCAGCTTAAACTGCAAGGCTGGATTTGCCTTTGGTATGCATTGCACTATGTTTTACCCATACATTCTTGTATGCACTCTCTATGCATATACGGGTAGTAATGTAATGATGGGGTTCTTTAATCTCCTTCGCAACATCTAAGGTCATAAGATGGAGGGGACCAACATCTTTACGTGGGATCCGAACTACGGGTCGCTACATAGTCTGGACGCAGAGGGCGGTCTCCCAGCCAACTACTGTCCTACCCAATATCGTTTAACTTCTCTGATCAACGGGAAGAGGTGTTACGACATTGGCTACGACGTAGCCTGAATGTAGGGGTAGCACTTGCTGTAGTGCATACACGTGTATGCTTGACACTGGTATGTGCATGCATGTGTTGTGTGACTCTGGTATATTTAATTATATAATTGTTTTGGCAAATGAAAGTTCATTTCCAGTGTATTTTGATGAGTAAGGCTTCATGCAATTACAGGTTCGTGTAGCGCAAGACAAGGTCAATTAAAACCCTGAGACTAAAAATGATATCATTTGGCCTCAATTTACTCTATTAACGAGCAATTCTCGACTCTGAAATTACACACACACACACACACACACTGCGAGTTTCATTTGTACTTGGTTATTAATAAAACAGTGAACAAAATACTCATTCATGTGCAAACAAATGAAGTCATGAAAACGCCTATAAAGGGTTTCGTCGCTTATACATGCTGTACCTATTAATTACTTTAATTAAACCATCCATTTCGGGTCTAAATTTCGCGGTGGGAAATTTGTTCGTTCATATACAGTGAAACCAAATGCCTCTAAACACTCGTAAATTATGAGCTCCATGTTACTTCGCCTTAACTCGAGGTAATGAATGATACTACGCCTATTCTATGTACCTTGCAAGGTTTAATTATTATTATTATTATTATTAATACATTGCACTTGACTCTACTTTTTAATTTTTGTATCAAATGAAAGGTTTAATTCTAATTTAAATTTACGTAAAAATATAACTACAAAGAGAAGGGTTCCTTGTTTCAGCAGTTCTTGGGAGCCTACTTCGGTTTTAATTGGCCAATAATGGTCACATATGTCATTAGCGTAGCGTCTTCCCTTGAACAATATTGAGATGTCCAGATCTTTATATCATGAACTTTGGATAAGTCTGTTTAGCGGTTCTGGAAATTTTTATAACTTCTTTAAAGAATTCGGCGTAATAATGATAATGATAATAATAATAATAACAATAATAATAATAATGAATGAATTGATTATTTTTTAATTGTTTCGTTTATACATGTACAAGTAACATACAATGGCTGCAATAATAAATATATAAAACTGGATCAGTAAATGATTTTAAATACCTATACCAGGTGTCCCAAATATATGTTTCTATTTCTAAATAAATGTTCTAAGCTAAAAAAAAAAGGAATCTAGATATAAAGACCAACGCAATAGGTACGTAAAATATAGGAATTTATTAAATTTAATAATTAAACCTATTCAGTGGAATCGACATTTTGTCTAATACAGTATTCAACCTTACACAAATGTTTGACATAAATTTTGGAAACAGTTCAGCTGGGATCGTGTTGAATACCTTATAAACTTTGATCTTTAGGTCTTTAAGTGTCTTAGGCTTGGTAGAATAAATCCTGTCTTTTATGTATCATCACAAAAAATGTCAGGGGGGTATAAGGTCAAGTGAGTATGGGGACCATTCCATTGGTTCATAAAGGTAAATTTTTCGCCCGGGAAAATATTTCCTCGAATAGATACGAGTTTCACAAGCAGTGTGTGAAGGTGCTCCATCCTGCTGAAACCACTATGAATCTGGGGAGTAGTATGCCCGCAAAAATGTCTAGTGAAAATCAATTGAATGCAACATGATCAATAATTGCAAGTCATGCAACACTGCAACAGTACCATGCAGGTAGGGGGTAGAGGGGATTCAGGGGCAGACCCTCCAATGGGGGAGTATGAAAACCTAAACTAACATGTAAGTATATGACTGTTTTTGTTTGCATGTAAGTACCGCGCGTTCGAAAAGTCTCCCCGCAGTGCTATGTTAAACGCATAGGAAATTGAAAAACTACAATGTTTTCATTCAACCATGATTTGGTGATTTTATTACATAACCTTTTGATTTTACAGCATGTGTTGAAAGTGTTTTCCACCAATTTGCAGGCACAAAGCAACTCGTCTACACTTGTCAAACCGGCTTAGCGCGCATATACTGGCTGTAGCACGTTGACTGCGGAGAGACTTTTCGAACGCTCTATATATGAATGTTTGTGTGTTTGCATGGACGTATATGACTCTTTGTGTGTTTGTATGTGTGTATGTATGTATGTATGTGTTTAAAAGGACAGTAAAATACATGGTTTTATTAAGGCATAATTGGAGAGGAAGAACCATCCGCTGGAGGCTCCAGCGGATGCTCCAGCATGGAGCATCTTGTAACATTATGAGACAAGCCTTTCATCTCTTTGGGTGGCTGAACGAATGGCTAGGTGGCTGAATGGCTAGGTGGCTGAATGGCTGAGTATCTAAGCACGAATAGCTGTATTCCAAAGCCATATTTATATATATATATATATATATATATATATATATATATATATATATATATATATATATATACCGTATTTCCCGGCGTAACGCGCACCCTAATTTTGAAGAGAAAATTTAGGAAAATAAAAATTTAGGAAACAATATACCTCTTACCTCACTTCACATGTACAATTTTAACGAGTTAATTTTAACGCAGGGTGATTTTTGGAGTATTTTGGGGGAAAAAAAAGTGCGCGTTATACGCCGGGAAATACGGTATATATATAATAACTGCATATATATATATATATATATATATATATATATTTCCTTCGATTGTATTTACTTCTTTTGGGGGGCTAGAACGACTTTTCTCGGAGCATACACACACACACACACACACACTATATATATATATATATATATAGTGTAAAATCTCTGGGGGTAGTAGTTTGAACTCTGAAAACATAGGAAAAAAGAAGTAGTTTTGTGACCGCCGCGCTCGAAAGATTTATTTTCCCCATATTTATTTAGAATCTAAAATCAAATTTGTATTATTTTATAATAAACAAAGGACGGATCCATACTTTAGTAAAAACTAATACACTGTGTCTAACCATCTGTAGAGGAAAAATTATATATATAAAGCTGAAACACCATAAATGTGATTTAAAAAATGCTCGTTTAAAATAATAATTATTTATTCGATTAGGCTCCGTTACTCTGAAAATAATGTATTTCGTTACTCGATGCCGCCAAGAAATATGCTCCCAGATAATTTTATTTAATCAGGGGGTCGCCGACAGAGACGCCAAAATTTCTCGTGGTGAAAAAACTGCAAAATCTGCGTTAAACACACACACACACACATATATATATATATATATTTTTTTTTCTTTCTCTGATTTACCGCCGATTCGTACCTAAAGAGAGCTGTACATATCTCGGCGAGGCAGTGAGTGGGTGATGTTACTGTGCTGGGGGTGGTAGACTAGGGGAGTGAGTAAGGGTCAGTCGCTGGATAGTGGGTAGGAGGGGTACGGTTTTAGATGCGATGGAGCAGATGGGAGTGAGTAAGGAAGAAGAGAATCGCTTCCGTTGAAAAGTGGGGGCCGTCGGCGAGTATGGATCGTAGGCGGTCGGGTATGGGATTTTCGGCCGAGAGAGGGAAACACCTGCGACGAAGAGCGGACAACTTTGTGCATTCCACCAGGAGGTGTATGACAGTGATAGGGGTATGGCAGGTAGGGCAAAGCGGGGCTGGCGATTTCGCCATAAGGTGTCCGTGGGTGATACGGGTGTGGCCTAGGCGGAGACGGGCTAGGATTACTTCTTTATGGCGGGACCAGTGGAATGAGGAGGCCCAGTATCCTATTTGTGGCTTGATCGTGTGGAGTTTATTTTGTGTGGCCTGGTCCCATTCCCGCTGCCATATGGAGCGGAAATGGGAGCGGAAAGTCGAGAAGAAGTCGGAGAAGGGTAGGGGTCGGGAGGAGGCCGGCAGTGAGCAGGCCGTCTTTGCTGTGCGGTCTGCCGCCTCGTTACCCTGGATGCCGACATGAGCCGGGACCCAGCAGAATGCGACTGTCTTGTGTTGGAAGGTCGTTAAAAAGTGGAAGGTTTGCTGGATGGTACATACGAGCGGGTGAGCAGAGTTAAATCTTTCTAGGGAGAGAAGTGCACTTTGGGAATCCGAATAAATGACGAAAGAGCTGGCAGAGTGGGTGCGCACAATATCGAGGGCCTCCGTAATGGCGAAAAGTTCCGCCGAAAAAACTGAGGCCTCGCAGGGCAGGCCAACGCCCCGGGAAAGCGGCTGGGACAGAATCACCGCTGAGGAGGCCACACCAGCTTCCGAGCGGGAACCATCTCTGTAAATGGCGACTGCGTCCGGGTGTTGGGTTGCGTGTTCGCGGAAGAGTGACCTGTATATCATGGCGCTCGTGGTAGTCTTCGGTAGGGCACACAGATCTTTGCAAAACTTGATAGGGGTGAGGATCCAGGGGGGGTAGATGCTGAATGAAATGGGGATAACTGAGGGGGCGGGCATGTTGAAAAGATCAAGGAAAGAGCGGACCGCTTCAGTGAAGTGCCAGCTCCGTCCCTGAGGTGGTAGTTCTGAAACCGCCGTGCCCAGAAGCGAAGAAGGTAGCCTCTGTGCACGGAGGTATGTCCTCATGAGGAGTAGACCCCGTCGGAGGTGAGAGGGAGATGATCGCATTCCACATGGAGGCTGGAGGCTGGGGAGGAGCGGAAAGCACCGGTGGCGAGGCGGAGGCCTCTATTAAGTACCGGGTCCAGGATACGGAGGCGGGCGTTGGAGGCTGAACCGTAAACTGCACTACCATAGTCCAGCTTCGACTGTACTATGGAAGTGTAAAGGCGAAGAAGAGAGCGTCGATCTGCACCCCATGTGGTGTGAGAGAGGTGATCCAGGAGAGCGAGGGGGCGTCGAAGGGATTGCTTTAGGTGCTTGAGATGGGAACCCAATTGAGCCGTCGGTCTAGGGTCATGCCCAGAAAACGCGTGGAGGGTACCACCTCAAGAGGACTGCCGTATAATGTGACAGAGGGTAGAGGAAGGGTTGTGGGTCTTCTTCTACTGAAGACCATACACTTGGACTTAGGGATGGAGAGGCGGAAACCCACCGACGTCGCCCACCTTTCCACCCGGTAGATGGCGAGCTGCATTTGCCGTTGAACGACAGACGGTTCTCGCCCTGCGAAGTAGATTGCAAGGTCATCCGCGTAAATGGAAGAGCGGATGGTGGGTGGAAGGCATTGTGAGACCGTGTTCATCACGACGGAGAAGCAGAGAACACTGAGGATGCTTCCCTGTGGGACCCCGTCCTCCTGCACAAAGGTGTCAGAGAGGACTGAGCCCACCCGGACTTTAAAGGTCCGGGAGAGAAAGGAAGCCCCTGATGAAGGTCGGCATGGCTCCGACAAGGCCCAGATGTCGGAGCTGACCGAGGATCATTGCTCGACGGGTGGTGTCATAGGCCTTCTGGATGTCAAAAAAAATTGACAGTACGAACTGTCCATTGTCGAAGGCATCCTGTATGTCTCGGCTGAGAAGCAGGAGGGGATCAGTGGTGGAGCGGAATTGTCTGAAGCCGGACTGGGTAGACGGGAAGGAATTGTGTTCAAGGACGAACGATAATCGCGTAGCGACCATTTTTTCGAGGATCTTGCAGGCACAACATGTCAGGGCGATTGGTCTGTAGTTTGTGGGGTCCAGGGAATCTTTGCCGGGTTTGGGGATAGGGATGACGTGGGCCTCCTTCCACCTAGAGGGGAAGGCGCCCTCTATCCATATGCGATTGTATAGGTCTAGCAGGAAAATTTGTAAGGTAGAGTGGATGTGCTGGATCATGCCGTACGGAATACCGTCCGGACCGGGACAAGGGGATCGTCGAGAGGCCAGTGCCGCCTGTAGTTCACGCATGGTAAACAATCGGTTGTAGGTGCTGTCTATGGACGGTGGAGAGGGGCTATCGTCAGGGGCGGGTACGGAATTGGCTGCAGAGGAAGAAACGGCGGCGAAGGTAGAAGCAAGGTGGTTGCCACCGACTTGGGCTCACATAGGAGTCCGTCGTTAGTCCGGAGGACCGGGGGTCGGGAGGGGACATGTCGCCTCTCGACACCCCGACCTTCTTCCAGATGGTAGCCGAAGGTGTGTTGGCGGTGATGCCGGACACAAAGGCACGCCAAGAGGCTCGGCGCGCTGTCTTCATTGTGCGGCGGGCGATGGCCCTGACCCGCTGCATCTCCGTGCGATGGATGGGGAGTCGCGTCCGGTAGAAGCGCCGAGTTGCCTTCTTCTTGGCGCGCACGGCCTCCGCGCACTCCGGGGTCCACCAAGGCACCCGTCGGGCGCGGGGGTAGGCGGAGGATTGTGGTACGCTAGTGCTTGCGGCCGCTAGAACGACGGACTCGAAGTATGCGATGCACTCGTCGATGGATGGGAAGTGGGCAGTTGTAAGGGTGGTATACGTGTTGTCGCGGAAGCGGGCCCAATTCGCGTTGGTAGTAACCCACCTTACCGGTACCCGAAAGTCTGGTCGGTCGGGTCGGGTCGTCGGGTGGTCGGGTCGACTGAAGGTGAGTTGAATGGGGAGATGGTCACTTCCATGGTCCTCTCGGAGGACTTGCCACGTGAAGTCTAGGAGGGCATCAGTTGAAACGAGGGACAGGTCTATACAGGATGGAGTGCAGGTGGTGGCATGGTAGAATGTAGGAGAGCCATCGTTGAGGCACTCGAAGGAGAGCTCGGTCATGACAGATATCAGGGTTGGGGCCATATAGGTGGAGTGTGTGTCGCCCCACAAGGGGTGGCGACTATTGAAATCGCCCAGTAGTAGGAAGGGCCTGGGGAGTTGTTCCACGACTTCCACCAGGTCGTCGCGGGAGACTTGAGCGTGGGGGGAGGTAGATTGGAGCAGACGGTGTACTGTCTATCCAGGGAGAGCCGGACGGCAGTCACCTGTAGCGGGGACCGGATGGAGAGATTGTAGAAGGGGACTGCGTGGTGTACGAGGATGGCAGCTCCCCTTCGAGTGCAGGTAGGAGGCGGGGTGGCGATGCAAAATAACCAGTAGGGCAGGGCATGGGCCTGGTCCCCAGGATTAGCTCCTGGAGACAGACACACACCGGACGGGAAGTGGCAATCAAGGAGTTAAGGCCTTCATATTGCAAATATTCCTCGACAGTTCCAGTGGACTATTGTGGTTTTCGGGGGATCCATTAGTTGATGAAGGGGGATGGGTAAAGGTGTAGGAGGTTGGAGTGTGAAGGGAGATCTGGAGTTCACGAAATTGAAGGCTGGGTCGGGAGCATGGCTGGCTATATACCGTTCACCAGGGAAGGAATCGGTCGGCCTGTCGAATCCCGCGGAGGTTGCGGGGTCGAGTCGGCCGAGCGAGACAGGAGGCGTGGATCACGGCAGGCAGAGGAACATCGTGGGCTGAGAGGGTCAGAAGTGCTTTGACGGGTTTCTGTGGTCGGGCCAGGAGGGGGCACGTTAACCCCAAAAGCGGCGCTACCCCGCCTGTCCGGGGTCTCACGGCGGACCCTAGGTGGTGACAGGGGGTACCAAAAGGACCGGGCGGGAGGGAGGGAAGGCGTACTCAGGGTGGCTGACAAGGAGGGGGCCGGGGATGTTGGGGGTAGGTACGATGGGGTGGAAGGAGGTGAACCAGAGTGGTCTCGTGGAGGGGTGGAGAAAATGGCACCAGGAGGCAAGGGCAGATCCATGAGACTCATGGGCGTGGGCGCGGCCGAGCTTCCCTCGGTCACACCGTGCAGCTGCGCCAGGGCCGCATCCACTGGATCTTCGGGGGAGAGGATATTGTTCGGAATGGGTCTCGTCGTACGGGGCGGGTCGTGGATTTCAGCCACTATTGTCAGAGTCTGTGGGAGTAGAGTGGTGGGACTTCTGCGATGGGGAGAGATGGACATAGTAGACGTGGTGGGCGGTGTGAGGGTCCGAGCCGTCTTCTTGGTTCTAGGGGAAGAGGGAGAGATACGTTGGAAGGCCGGAGGGTCTGGCGACACGCTCCGGCGTCTCCGCCTCGACGGCTTGCTCCGGGCGGCAGGTTCGGGCGTGTGCAGGGAGTACTGGGAAGGCAGGGTTTGAGGTGGATGGGACCTGGGTGTCTTGGTCCCAGACTCCTGGGGGGTTCGTGGCAGGTGAGGTGCGGGAAGAGGAGGAATGGTGGGGGGACAGGAGACCATCGGGTCCTGCGAGGATTTTCTTTGGGGGGAACAGGGAGCAGTGGCTGGGAGTTGTTTCGGCGGCAGGCCAGGGCGGCGTGCCGAGATGATAGAGCCGAGAGCAGCGGCATAGGACACCCCCGGCCTCACCTCCCGACTCCGCACCCTGTCTCGTGCCTCACGGTGGCTAAGGAAGTCCGTCACTTGTAGGCCTCGGACCTCCTTCTCGAACTTGAAGAAAAGGCATTCGCGGGATGAAAAGGGGTGTGCGCCTTCACAGTTGGACACACAGTGGACACACAGTTGATGCGGCTGCCGACAAACGGAGCTAACGTGTCCAAACTTATTGCATTTAAAGCAACGGGTCGGGTCTGGGATGTATGGGCGGATAGAAAACTCGCATGACGCGCGGTCTCCCATACCCTATACAATGCGGCCGGGGGGGGGATTAGTGTATTGAAAGTAAGGAGCAGACGTGGGGTGGGGAAGGGGGTGCCTCCCTGTCGGGATGTGAAGCGATAAATCTTAGTGACTCCTTGGGGTGTGAGGTCCTCCAGGAGCTCGTTCACTGCGATCGACAATAGGCTGGTGGCGTAAATAGTGCCCTGACTCTGGTTCAGGCGAGGGTGTGGGGAAACGGACACCGAGCATCCAAGGACCTCAGTGACGGAGAGTAGGGCTTTTGTCTCTGCGGCTGAGCGTGATTTTACGAGGAGGGAGCCATCCCTCTGTGGGCGTACGTCATAGCGGCTGGAGTTGCTGTGGGTTCGGATCGCCTGGAACGTCAGTTCAGAGTTGGTCGGAAGGGACCCAGATGTAGGCCGAATCACCAGGAATTTGTGGATACTTGGAAGGGAGAGGGAGGCTGTAGAGTCGAAATGGACTGGGATATTCAACGGTCGATAGGACGGCCGTGAATGCCGGCTCCCCCGTCCGCCGCGAGGCTCTCTCCGTGGGGAGGTGGGCTGACGGCGGGTGAGGGGGGCGTATGGGGAGAGCAATAAGCCGGGTTGTGGGGGCAAGTCCTCGGTGGAACTTGACTTGCCCGAAGGTGGCTGAAGTGGGCTGGGGCGAGACCCCTGCTCCAGAGAGTGTAGGTCCAAGGGCATAGACGAGGGACGGACTGGGGTCGGCAACGGAAAAGGAGAGTGCAAGCGTTCCGCTTCCACAGGGGGGTCAACCCCATTAGGTTGCGGTCTTCCAGTAGTAAAGGACTCGAGGGCCTGGTTGCCCACCACCCGAGTGTTGAGAGAAGTAGTAGTCCGGTAATGAGAAGCAGTAGTCGTAAGCCGAGGGGGAGAAGTATTCATAGCGAAACAAAAGAACTTCATCCCCCGCGCGCATCCAGCCACCACCGACTCCAACAAGGGAAAGGCGAATCGTGGGCACACTTGGTCCCACCGCCGATAGATGTGACGCAGGGGAGATACACCCGTACCCAGTCCCTGTGCCTGAAAGGCGGCCACTCTCATCCAACGCGCGGTGAAAAGTGGCAGGGACAGGGTTTGGGTTTGGTTGGAAAGCGACAAGGGTGAGGGCAACCACCTCCCACACCCAAGGGCCAAGAAAGGGGTCAAAATCAAGGTCCAAAGAACGACTCCAAAAAACAGAGAGAAGCCAGAAAGAATGGGTTAAAGGAGAAAGAAAGAAAAAGAAGCAGGAGATCAGCCGGGTCCCCAAACGGGTCCAATGGTCCACGAGGGCAGAGAAAGCCCTTACACCGAAGAAAGGACACACACACACACACACTATATATATATATATTATATATATATATTGTATATATATAAATATATATATATATATATATATATATATATATATATATATATATATATATATATATATATATATATATATATATAAATATAAATATAAAATATACTGTGTATATATATGAAAACGAGATTAAGGACAACATATATATATATATATATATATATATGTTAACCCCTCCGTCTATGACCTGGGTTGATTCGAAGTCGACGGGGGTTCTGGTTAGGAGGCAGCAACGGATTTGTTACTTGCAGTAGTTTCTTCTATACTACTCTCCGAGTTCTTCTACAGTTGCTCGGAGGATTCTGAGAGGCTTATTAAATTCTTTGAGGTTTCTCCGATTCTTCTTTTAACGTATCGGGAGATTTTAATGACTAAGTTCTCTGAAGAAAGCAAGGCTCGAAGGAGAAGATAAAGACGGTCTACACAACCCAATGAGGAAGTTGTGAGTTTTCGATTAGGCAGACTCCTGGCTCACATTGCTACGGGGATTAATTCAACTGGTAGATACGTGAGAAGCGCGGGTCTAAAACTCACCAGTCACCCCTTGCATAGATGTTACCTACCTAATGAAGCTCACGAGATTTAGGCGCTTTCGCGCCCAATCCGCGACTTTCGTTCTTCGACTTATTGCCGAACGCTAGCCTTAGGGGCCGCCGTAGGCACCGGGGAGGGGGCTTCTCCGCCGCGCCTAGGCGTTAGTTACGTTATTGATGGAAACTTTTTGGCCGAATCATCAGGCCTATCAGCGCTACTTATAAGTCAACGCATAGGTGCTTGAGGAGCTTGGGGCCGGGCTGGGGACACCTCGGTCTTCCCATTTCATAGGTGCGTCTCGACACGGCCAAACTTCCATAGGAACCCGGGAAACTGAAATTTTATATAAACGGCTACACGCGGCTACTTTACGCGACTAACGTGCCGAGTCTACAAAAATCTCGGTGTGTCCCGTACCACATTTGGGCTTATCGCCGAACCTACGACTCGGGGGACGCTATACCGGCCGGGGCTAGGGACTCTCCAGCGTGCCTATCCATAGGCTAAAAGATAGGTGAAAAATTTTTACCCCACACTATTAGCCCAAAACTGGAATCATAGGCGAATCCCCGACGTGAAACGGTCGGTCACGTGTCAAAACTCCACCTCCATCGTCGGTAGGGGACGGGGGAACTGCTTAGCCCCGCGCCCTCCCATAATTTCCTTGAAATTCTATGCTTGGGCGAACTAACCGGCTGCTTTCTGAGAAGCACATAGGTCAAATACCTATAGACCACTCGAAAAATCACTTTTAATCTCACGACTATTTCTTACTGTAATTTACTGCTAAAATGTACAGGCAGTGCTCAGCCTTTGAATCTGATTCTGAATGAACATTGAAGAATTTTTGTGGGTTTATATACCCAAAAACTACTAACATCATTATTATTAAATGTTGAAAAGGCTGCATTATTTTTGCACAATATTTTAAAATAAAGTAAACTTTTTGCTGTGACAATGTTTAAACAGATAAACAGGATATAGGAAGAGGAAGCCATATTTTTATCTTATATCGCGTATTTTCAGATCTGATGTTTTCCGGGTCTGCCAAGTTAATTAGAAGTGGAAATTGAACGATGCATCTTTGCACTAAAATATACATATGAGCAAAAATTAAAGTTTTAAGATTTACAATTAAATGCATAGGCAAGACATGACCATCTTTTATAACAAAGAGAGAACGTATACAAAACATGAACATTGCAAAAGTTACTCAGGATTCATCATTAAGCAAGTCTGAAAATGATTAAGAAATTTTTAAAAAGAACAAGTCATTAATTATTTGGCAAAGTAGAAAGCAAATCAAAAATTTATCCCATCGGAAAAATAATAATAAAAAAAAATAATAATATCGCCGAATATACATTCCTAAATGGCGACATAATGTCGGGTCGTATATTGAGCCCAATCCCAAGTACATCACTGAGTACGTTGTAATTTTGGTTTATTACAATTATAATTACCAATTAATTCACATTCGCTTATTATCGTTAATTATAGTTTCATTAAAGTACATTAATTACATTACATTAAATTATTATCGTTAATTATAGTTTATTTTTTTACAGGGTTTCATATTTATAGACAATTAAGATGTTAGGAGTATAACACAAAGTACATGGGCACATACGGTATATATATATATATATATATATATATATATATATATATAACATAACACACAATAATAATGTTTTATAAATTAGAAGCAAGCGAGAGGAAATTTTCACCTCAGAAGCGCTCGCTTCCGCTGTGGTTAGCGGAATTCGAACACTTGAATAAGCATTTATGAGTATTGCGAGAAATTAATTAATTTAAAGAAAAGAAATGAAAAGAATACATGTGAATGTAGTTACATGTAAGGTAACTACGTACGTGATCATGATCCTTTGCGAACATGTACGAATGCATAAAGTTTCGTACACACATTGGTAGTCACACAATAGGTTGACAATAGGTAGCTGAATGAATAATTAATAGAATTAACAAAAGATAAAGGTCAAGAAAGGAAATGGACGTATGAATGAACAACATATAAATAATAATAGGTTTAAAGAATTTACCATACATAGAATACTAAAGATATCCACATACTAAATACGTGATTCAGTATTCAAGGTATGGAAAACGTGAAGAGAATTAAGTTACTTTATGAAGTCATAGTTATTCAAATTATGCATACGTCAATTCATAATTAATGCGCCATAGTTATTTAATTTGTACGTACAGTGCAAGTCATTATTGGGAGAATTTAGAAGAGATGAATAAGAGCAATATAGTAATGAAAGGTTTATAGCTATTATTAAGGAATTGGGTACATTGGAGGAAGAATTAAGTAAGTGAATGAAGTAGTACAACTAAGGGTTCCAATCATGCCATATGCAATGTGCATGCATAATCTAATAAAATTTAGGGATGAGGGTTAGATGCAAGACAACCATAATTAATTATAATAAATTCTCTAACAAATGAAAAATGGAGATATGGATACGACTAAACAATAGAAATGGTAGATAGCATGGTTGTGACACTGCAAAAATAGAAAACAACAAATAAAAAACACGTGAAATGAATGAATGCTGCAAACCCACAAGGAAAAAGAAAAACGATTCCAAGGCCTTTCGTGTATTCAAAGCTACACCTGACGAGGTGTAGCTTTGAATACACGAAAGGCCTTGGGATCGTTTTTCTTTTTCCTTGTGGGTTTGCAGCATATATATATATATATAATATATATATATATATATATATATATATACACATATATATATACATATTTACACACATTTGCAGATGTTTCTACCTCGTGGTGTTTCCGCTCTGTGTAATAATGAAATAACTAGTGTCTATAAGTTCAGCGGTAAATTCTGTCTTATACCTGTGTGTGTGTTAAACATCAGTGAATTCGTGATAATAATTTATTAAGTGAAAGCCGGTGGCATATAGCGTGCACAAAGAAAAACACCATCAATTGAAACAAACTGAAAACAATTCGAATGGAAAAACAGCCCCTGAGATTTTTACATTAGGCCTATAGAGGGGAAGAAAGTTAGAGAAAATTCGGAAGAGCTATAAAACGCGAAGGTCAAGTTTTCGAGATGAAATTTGAGAAGTGAGAAGGAAAGAGGCAATAAAGGAAAGAATAAAGGAATAAAGAATAATAAAGAAAGAAAGAATAAAGGAAAGAATGGCAAAAAATACGAAGAAGTTTGTAAACTGCAGTAAATTCAGAAAGCTGAATAAAGCTGGATTATGTTTAATGGAATGCGCTGAGCACCAGCTCTGCGATTGCAAAAATGAAGCAGACCAGACCACGGTCTTAAAAATTCTGTGCAATACCTTTAAACACTACGAATGCATGAACTTAGATAGAAAAGACAGGGAAATAACAAATAGAATAAATAACAAAATCATAGGCCTTTATGGTTTCCTGTGCGTCAAATGACTGGAAAACAATAGGAAATTAGTGCAAAGGGGAATACAAAATGTTGAAATAGAAGAATCAAGTGCAGTAGTTTTACCGAGAACAAACCAGGAAACAACAGAAAACGCCGACACAACCAAAAACGAAAACGAGATTAAGGACAACACACTACAGGGAGGGGCGAAAGCAGCCTCAGATGAAGAAACCCACGGCAAAAGAGAGAGATACGAAATACACGTCGAAGACAAATAAAAAACACTGAGTAGGGAAGAAGTGGTGGCGGAGCAGAAGTAAATCGAATCACATAAGACTCGAAGGGAATTTAAACGACGGGTCATATGCGAATATTATAAAACAGGTTCGTGCAAATATGGCTAAAACTGCATGTAAAATTACCCTGAAAAATACTTCTATATGATGAGGAATGGAAGATGCAGGTACGAACCAAACTGCAACTTTTTCCACCCTCCGATGTGCAGACAGTCAATTACGAAGAAAAAATGCCTGAACATAGACTAAGTGCGCGTATTTTCACATAAAGGTTACGCAAAGAAGAGAACGGGAAAGAACAGATCATATCCGAAATAGAAGTAATAACAAGGGTAATGAAACATATTTTTCAGAAGAAATGAGGATAATAAAAGCATAGCTTGCCCTTCAAACAAGAAAAGACAGAACGCCACAAATATATGCACCACAACATTACGTTCATCACCCTTCTATTCAACACCACCCACCATTAATACAACAACCACAGTGGTATCAAGGGCCGCAACCAAACAGGAACCGACATCGACCAGGAAACAACCATTATTTAGGAAAACCAGCTAAGGAAACCAGCATAGATATCATATGCCTAACGGAAACACACTGACATAAATGCGAAAAAGGCTGGTTAAACTGCATCGAGAATACTGAAATAGCATTGCTGGACTACAACATATACAGAGCAGATAGTGGCTAGACGAGGGGGAGGGTGTTGTATCTACGTGAAAAGCACATACACATGTGAGGTGAAGGTAAACAAATCAAACAACACAGTCGAAATTATTATTTTAGAAGTAAAAGAAGTGACTCTAACCATTTTGGACGTCTACAGAATACCAAACACCACAAAAAGTGAATTTCACTTTGCCACTAATGAAATGGAAAACGTAAAATTATTTGAAACTTCAGCAACAAATACCATGAGATAATAAATAAAAAGGTAACGCACTCAAATTTCTCCGACCATAACCTAATCGATATACAACTGAAGTTAGCACCCAGAGGTCCGAAAACGCATCCCAGAGAGGCAGAAGGAATATTTCAAGGTTTAAACATAAATTCAAAGAAAGTAGATTGGGAAAGTGTAAATAAAAATTTAATGGAAGTAAATTGGAAATTGCTATTTCACGAGAAGACTCCAGAACAAATACTAGGTATAATGGAGACTGAAACCAAACCTATATTACTGAAGCATGTTCCAGAAAGACAAAAAAGAAAACGCAGCAAGCTCGAGAGAAAAATCAGGACACTATTTAGACAACGGAAGAAAACCATAAAACATCTCCACACATGCAGAACTGATGCAAGGAGACTCAACCTAGGGAGGAAACTAGGCGAAATAGAAATGGACCTAAAGCAAACATTCATACATAAGACAAACGAGGAGGAAAACAAGGTAACAGAAAACAAAAATAACCCAAAATACTTCTACACGTTTGAGAAAAGGAAAATGCAGTGGAAAAAAAGTATTAGTCCGTTGATAGACGTGGAGGCCAAACACACAAATGACCTCCAAAAAATGACTGAACTGCTTAAGGAACAATTTAACTGTGTTTAGCACCCTTAAGTCCGAGATGAAAGTAGAAAACTTAGACGAATTTTTCGATATTGACAAAAATTAGGCAAGGACAAATTCTGGCACAAACCTGTTAATGAACTGAGTTCTTGGAATATGTAATTAAGGCTCTATAACAGATGCGAGACCAGAGGCGTACCAATACTTTTTGCCGCTCGGGGCGAAAATGCCAACGCCGCCCCACCCCTGCAACAATTTTCAATTTTAAAAGCAATTCCTTCACAAAAATACACTTCTAAACAAAACTTTTATTGGAAGAAAAACTTAAATAGAGCAAATTCAATTTTAACAATACTACATAATGTACCGTACATAATACACTACATAATTTTAACAATAACTATATAATTTATAATGCCTAGTTAAATTTTTGGACTTTCATAACAGAAAATTCATGAATGATTTTTTCTATGTCCATTGTCTCTGCAACTTCGCGTTCAATTGAAATAATCGCCAAATTGCTCAGTCTAGATTGACTTATAGTTGACCAGAGGTAAGTTTTTATAAGTTTCAGTTTCGAGAAACTTCGTTCGCAACTTGCCACGGACATGCATGTAGTTAGACAGATCCGGAGGGCAATTGTTATATGAGGCAAACATTCCACTAGATCCCATTTAACGATCCACTGAAGTAGTTTTAACATATCCCAGTTCTTTGGATCATCGTCGACGCTTATGCTTTCGAAACTGAGCAAATGTCTGCGCAAACGCTTTATTTCTTCCAGTAGACTTCCTGGATTAATGTCATTGTAGATGGAAGAAAAATTATTGACCTTGGTATTAATTTCTTCATCTTTGGACTGATTCAAAAGGTACGAAGGAGACAGAAATTCAAAGCGATCATTCATGTTTTTAAGACAAACTGTGCGTTTTTCAATTTCTGCTAATAAACGATCCATGATTTCAAAAAATTTTCTGCGTACATCCTCTTGCACGGTCAATCCAGTATCACGAGCTTGCTCTCCAGGCATTCTTCTCCGTCTCCTGACTCTGCGGTCTATGCTGATATCCATTTCATTACAGAACTCTTCGGCGGCATCTGCAGCGTTTGATACTACTGTCTCTCGTTCATTAGTTAAAAACACGGATAAAGAGTTCATTTTTAATGCACACTCGTCCAAAGCAAGTCCCTTTCTTTGAAAATATAGCTGAGCATCATTGATTTCTTTCAGCACTGGATCCCAGAAAAATAAGTACACAATGAATATGTATGACATGATGGAGGTCAACAGAGCTTCAGCATCGCCCTTTGTGTCCAGATTTTCGGAGACCCCTTCACTTAGTTCTTCCAAGGCACTAACAACGTGAGTCAAGTTCTTCTTAAGACTAGAAACAGTATCATACTTAGCACTCCACCGCGTATCAGAGACTCGCTTGACAGTGATTTTGGAATGTTTTGTTAAGACATCCCAACGATGAGTAGAGGAAGAAAAGTAGACGAAAATTCGTTCAATTGTTCCAAAAGAAGTTACAGCATTAGGACTCAGTCCCGCGGCATGAACTCCAGCCAAGTTCAGCGAGTGATTATTGCAAGGAATGAAAACAGCGTGTTTGCTAACATCAAGAATTCTGCGTTGAACTCCAAGATGAATACCTGCCATCGTAGCAGCATTGTCATACCCTTGACCATAACAATTCTGGATATCCAGCCCATCCTCACGGAGCTTAGTGACAATGAGATCAGTAACTGCCTCAGCAGTCTTCCCCTTCAATTTAATAAAATCAACGAAGGATTCCTTCACCTCTACATTACCATCTTTAATCGACACATAGCGAATTACCTGAGACATCTGATCAATATGCGATATATCTGGTGTACTATCGAAAATTATTGCAAAGTACTTTGCACTAGACACATTATCAATTATACATTTTCGAACATTACAGCCGATTAGTGTGATGAACTCATTTTGAATGTTAGGTGACAAATACGTAGTGGATATCTTGTCAGTCATTCGTATTTTTGTAAGATGTTCCCTAATTACTGGGTCATATTTTCCCCTTAGTTTTATTAACTCCAAAAAGTTTCCAGAATTGCCAGCTAGCCCAGCTTCTTCATTTAAGTTCTCTCGGTGCCCTCGGAATGCAAGATCTTGTTTTACCAAGAACATGATGCAGTCATAAATTCGTCTCAGTATTTCTTTCCACTTAGCAGTAGCATGTTTTATTTGCAACTGATGTGCATTATCTATTGTAGCATTCAACTGAAGGCGCATAGACAACTCTTTCCATTGTTCAAAGCATCGGGTATGATATGGACTGTTTTCATGTTCAGGTACTCTTGGATTCAGTTTCCTCCAGGCAAAAAATCGTTCTCCTTTTTCCAAATGCACTGGAGATGTTGTTGAAGAGACGACAGCAAAAGCAATGCAAGCTACATTTTGAAGGTGAGAAGATTAGCCATGACCTTTCAATTTTTTCGCCATTTTCCAAAGTTTTGAAATACCAAATTTTTGACATTGACCTATTGTTTGAATCAGCTGGAAAGGGTCCATTCATGTTTTTCAAATGTGATGGTCCACGTTTAATGAGTTCGATTCTCAAATTGTCCGTCATTGGAACGGGCCAGTTGCCAGAATCGTTAAGCAGACTCTGTGGGTGATGGGTGGGTGGGTGACTTTGTGATGTAGATGAGGGTTGATCCTGATTATTTGGGGGTCACTTGAAGTTGCCGCTTGAACATCTATCTCTAAAGATATATCACATTGCGGTTGATCTCCTTGCTTCCCAGAAGGCACTGAAGGTGTGTCTGAGAATCCCATTAACTGATGAAATCGCTTAGCAGCACGCTTGCCTTCCTCCTCTTTTTTTTCGCGAAGATTCTTGTATGCAGCACCACTCAGTCTTTGTCGTTTGCTCATGTTTGCTAATTCAGTAGGGTATCTGCAAAATAAAAACCATTAATTATTAACATCATCAAAGCTCAAAGGATGCAAAGCCTAACCTAAATAATATAGGGAAAGTCTGAAAAATAAGGCTGGCAACCTTTCCGATGTGAAAATTTAACGCAACTATTTGTGGAAATAGTGGCATTGAGGTGGCATATATAGACTTTAATGATGATTTTTCATCAAAACCATGGATATTTTGTACACAAATAACGCGCGACAATGATGAGATATAATTTTTTGGAGGGTTGCATTTTAAAACATAAAAACCCAAAATTTTGCATACTGCGCCCGCCTGACAGTAATTTGCCGCCCCTCGGGAAGTGCCGCTCGGGGCGGTCGCCCCTCTCGCCCCTCCCTTGATACGCCACTGTGCGAGACAATTCGGCACCAGGGCCAAACACATGGAGTGCCACGTTTCTCAAGAAATGTAAAGAGAGTATTGCCAAACCGCTGTACTTACTATAGAGGAAATCACTCGACATTGGACAAATTCTACTTCCAAAAAGAACGCGAACATTGCTCCCTTATTCAAAGGTGGCAACAGAGCAATGCCCAAGAATTATCGGCCGGTAGCTTTCACCTCCCACCTTATAAAGTGTTTTCAACGTAAAATTAGAGGCAAAACTACTTACAAGAAAAGAACTTGTACAACCAAAATCAGCATGGTTTCAGGACTGGAAGATCATGCCTATCACAGCTCTTAGACTAGCAGGAGAAAATATTGGAAACTCTGTGTCGAGGACAAAACATAGATGTAATATATACTGACTTTGCTAAAGCCTTCGATAAATGTGATCATGGAATTATAGCACACAAACTTAAGAATACAGGAATTAATGGAAAGTTGGGAAATTGGATGCTTAATTTCTTGACGCAAAGACCACAAATAGTGGTGGTAAATGGAGTGAAATCGGAATTCACGGAAGTAGAGAGCTCCGTTGCTGTTCATAATAATGATTGCAGATATTGATGCAGATATTAATGACAGTATTGTACTGCTTCGCGGATGACACAAAGATATGCAAGGAAATATTGAACGAAGGTGACATACAGGGTGTCCCATAAGTCCGGCATCATAGGAGAAATTCATATTTTTCTATTTCTACAGGCCATAATGTCTGTGAGCAAGGAAGAACGAATCCAGATAATTCTACTCATAGGAAATCGGAGTCAAAGAGAAGCCGCTGCTGAATTTAACAGACTGCATCCAGACCACGAGCCAATAACACAGAGTTGTGTCAGCAGACTTGTTGCAAAGTTTAAGGAAACAGGATCCATAGAAGATAAACCACGCAGTGGACCTTCAAGGAGGTCCACTGACGATGATACAGCGACTGCTATCCTGGCTCATTTTAACAGAAGTCCCAATAAGTCTCTTCGACACTCCTGTCTCGGCGGACAATCGCCGAAAAATAGCATCCATCGCATTCTTCAGACTCACAAATGGCATCCATATAAACTTCAGATCCTACAGAAATTAAGTGAAGATGATCCCGACCGGCGGATGGAATTTTGTGAATGAGCTACGGAACAATATGCTCGGGATGCCAATTTCCCGTCCACCATTCTTTTTAATGACGCGGCTGTTTTTTATGGAAATGGTGAGGTAAATCGACAGAACACCCGCTACTGGTCTCAAAATAACCCTCACTGGTATACCTCTTCAAAGGAACAAGGTGCATCTCGGGTGATGGTATGGTGTGGCATTTGGAAGGATCGCATCATAGGCCCCCCTCTTTTTCGACGAACATGTCACTGGAGGCACCTACCTACGTATGCTGAAGGAAGAAGCATTTCCCAGTGTCTTGAACGAAGAAGGAAATTTCCCAACATGGTTCCAGCAAGACGGCGCTCCTGCACATTACAGCACCCAAGTAAGGGAATACCTGTACCAACAATTCCCTAGTCATTGGATAGGACATCGAGGGCCTGTGGAATGGCCAGCTAGAATCCCGGATCTCACGCCACTAGATTTTTATCTCTGGGGCCACTTGAAAGCGCTGGTATACGCAGAGAAAATTAGGAGTGTTGAGCATTTGCGGAAGCGCATTATTGGGGCATGTAACATCATTACTCCTGACATCATTCACCTTGTGCTTGCTGACTGGGTATCACGTCTGAATTTGTGTATTGAAAACAATGGTGGACATATTGAGCACGTTCTGTAAATAAAAGCTTTTGTTTTGCCTTTTTTTTAATTATTTTTCCTATGATGCCGGACTTATGGGACACCCTGTAGAAAGATTACAAAAAGACTGAAATATTATTCCAGAGGGCAGAAGACAACAATATAAAGTTCGACGAAGAAAAATTCCAACTTCTAAGATATGGTAATGACAAGGAGCTACAGAATAAAGGGTACAAATTTCTGCAAAACAAACAGATAACACCAAATCTGCAAGTCAGGGATCTTGAAGTAATAATGTCGTCAGATAGAGAATTCAGAGAACACTACAACATCAAAATTACAACGGCTAGAAAAATAAGGGGAATCATATGGAGGAGCTTCCGCAGCGGAAAAGCAACCATCATGCTCAAATTATGGAAGTCTAGTCCTACGAGTATTGCACAGTACTCACAAGCCCATACAGAAAACGAGACATTGCGAACATTAAATCTATACAAAGGACTTTTACGTCTGAGATAGAAGAAATGAAAGGTGAAGACTACTGGTCTCGACTACAATCCCTGAAACTCTACTCTCTCCAAAGAAGGCGCGAGCGGTACACAATAATATACAGTACATATGGAAAATAATTGAGGGATTTGTCCCTAACCTTAGAAATAAAATAGAAACAAACTTGAATAAGAGAAGAGGCAGATTTTGTACTGCCCCAACTGCTGTGGGACAGGGGGCCATGAAAACGAGGATGGAAAATACCCTCAGAATACGAGGCCCAAAGCTTTTCAATGCCCTACCGAAAGTAGTAAGGAATCTCCAGCACACCGACCTGAATAACTTCAAGAACCAGCCGGACAGATTCCTGTGCAAATTCCCTGACCAGCCATGCGTGGCTGGCTACGAGGGCAGGAGGAGATCAGACAGCAATTCCCTCATTCACCAAATCCTGCAAATGAGGCGTGATGCTGCAGAGGGGTGGACCGCAGGTCGATCCTGAATCGTCGTTCGAACTCTTACCAAGTAATAACCTTTAACCTTTGGTTAGCTTCCGCCCGAATTGTTCATTCTGACGAAGGTCAAGCTTTTCACTCCACCTTAGACCTACAGTTTAACGTGGAATCCGAACCACGCCCCATCAGCAGCCCAGCGTCTTAACCACTAGGCCACCTAGGGTACCCATTTATCTACCAACCACTTTCTTTATTGTGGGGAAGGATGAACAGCTGGGTTTTGCTGCGCGCCGGCTGCCGTCGGGTTTCGAACCCTGGGCCGATGGATTCGTCGTCAGCGACGCTAACCACTACACCACCGAGGCGCATTAATATATACAGTGCCCGCGAAAAGTATCCGATCACCCTTGAAATTTGTATTTTTTACATAAAAAACAATGTTTAAATGTATACTAACCTTATATTAGTATTTTGTCATCTGTCCTTTGGTTTGGATGACTTGTTCTAGACGTTTTGGCATGGATTTAATCAAGTTTTGACAAACTTCCACTGATATTTCCTTGCACCATACCTTTTTGATGGCCTCTTGTAATTTTTCGACTGAGCCAGTGTCGTGGCATTCAACCTTATTTTTTATTATTAGCCACAGATTTTCTATCGGATTGAGATCTGGACTATTACCAGGCCAATCCAAAATATCAAATTTATTGTCAGTAATCCATTTTGTCACTATTTTGGCCCTGTGACATGGTGCACCATCATGCATGTATGTTTTTGTCCTTTGGATTGCCATTGCCATTGGAAGTTTATCCTGTAGCATTGCTAAATACCGTGCACCATTCATAGTTTTGTTCTTCGGAAGAAAATATAAGTTTCCACGCCCATAGTAACCGAAACAACCCCAAACCATCACACTTGGAGGGTGTTTCATTGTCTTTAGGGTGTATTTAGGGTCCATCCTATTTGAGCCAATAGGCCGGCGAACCTTTTTTGGACAACTTCTGAATGTCAAAAATGTCGACTCATCGCTAAATAAAACCTTCCAGTCATCAACAGTCCAATGAATGTATTTTTTACAAAATGCGACACGTTTTTTACGCATTTTTTCATTAATGAACGGTTTCTTAGCAGCATGGCGAGATGGTAATCCGAGTTCTTTTTGGAGCCGCTCCTGGATAGTTCGTTCAGAAACACCAGATAACAAATTATTCATATTAAATTTTATTTCTTTCGCAGTTATTGTTGGGTTTTTCAATACTAAACGTTTCATAAGTTTGTCTGTTCGCGAATTTGTTTTTCTCGGTCTGCCAGATCGTTTTTTAGGGACTGGCGTGGTTAGGCCACCATTGTTCTTAGCCCGTGAAACCATAAATTAACGGTACTTTGAGATATGTTTAATTCCTTAGCTATCTGTCTCTGTGATTTCCCACATGCATGCAAAGCAACAATAGCACCTCGACAATCACTCTTAAGTTGTTTTTTAGCACACATTATATATAAATTTTATTTACACCACTTTCTGTAAAAAAAAAAAAAAAAAAATCAAGAAATTTACACAAACAGTGAAATCTGACAAATTTGAGACACAGCCACCCGCAACGAAGGCTACCAGAACACTAATTTGAGAATGCGTTGGATAGCTCTCATATCAGCGAGCAACCTCAAAGTTACCAGATGTCGCTAGAACAAATAGAAAGTGAATTACGTGTCTCTGAATATCAAGGGAAAATATTGTATTTTCTTGAGTGATCGGATACTTTTCGCGGGCACTGTATATATATATATATATATATATATATATATACAGGGTGTCCGAGAATTATCTGTACAATTTTTGGCTGTTATTAAAAGTCAACCATGAAGTGTAGAAATTCCAGTGTTGTCCCATTTTACAGAGAATCTCATTAAGTTTTTTCTGATACCAAGTTTTGACAAGTTTTTTAGAAATTCCAGTGTGTCCTAAAATTATCTGTACAATTTCATAATTTAATAAAATTCTTGATAACACACGTAAAATTCTTAAACAAGATTATTTAGAATCTGTATTTTCAAAAGTTTCTTTTATTAAAGTAACGTTGTTACAAACATTAGATATGTGCACCATTAGTGATTCGCAAAACATCCAATCGACACTCCAAATGTTGCCATGTACGCTGCAGCATATCCACATCAATTCGCTCAATAGCAGCTGTGATTCTTGCTTTTAAATTATCAATGTCTGTCACCCGCGTACATTTCTAAAATAACTTGTCAAAACGTGGTATCAGAAAAAACTTAATGAGATTCTCTGTAAAATGGGACAACACTGGAATTTCTACACTTCATGGTTGACTTTTAATAACAGCCAAAAATTGTGCAGATAATTCTCGGACACCCTGTATATATTATCTTCCTGAGCTCTGCGGTGGCTCATCTGGTACCTTCCTAGCCAGAGTGCAAGAGACCAACTCACTCCTCCATCAAACGACGCCTTGTCCGATTTTTATTTATTTCTTTCTTTCTTCATTAACATAAATAACTATAAATCTGTTTCGATTGGGGAAACATGCATTGAATTTAATACCTCCTATATATACAGGGTGTTGCATAACCGGTCTGCCATACTTTGGGGGGGGGGGGTGATATCGAGTAAACAAATTAATACAACTTCGGAGCTACGGACGTTTTCAGATGTGCATTGTGCAAACAATAAATCCCTACTTGTGTGTAATTCAATAAATGGCAGCACTGGTTGTAGTTGCGCTTAAAGAAAAACTAAGGATTAGTAGTGGTAACTTCGTTCAGTTGGTTCTGAACTTGGTACAAGACACTGTGTGGCGCTAAGGAGAACAATCAAAATGAATCAACAGTTCACACCCGCTGATTCCGCTGATATCCATTTCATTTATAGATTCTGTGATGGTAACCCAGATCAGCAGTTGAGAAATATCGAAGACGTTTTCCGAACCGCCGAATACCGAACAAGCAAATGTTTAGTGACATACACCACAGATTAAGGAAAACAGGGACAATTGTTCCACATAACCAAGAACATGTAGCACGACAGCCCGTTGCTGTGGAGGAGCGCATACTGGACCTAGTACAACGTAGCCCAACTACCAGTGTTCTAAAGATTTCTAGAGGAATTGGTGAATCCGCATTGCGTGTATGGCGAACCATACATGAGGGTTTATATCCCTATCATTTGCAACGTGTGGAAGCTCTTCAACCGGATTACGATAAACGTGTTCAATTTTGCCAGTGAATGGTTATGCACAGTAGTATGACCGCAAAAGGTTAGAGTGCAATGCAATTGCAAATGTTGATAAATGTTGCAAAGGGAGGGGGAATGGTGCAATAGGTTATGCAACAAAAGGGGAGGGGTTATCCACCAAGCTGCAATGAAGGGGAACTCCCCCAGCTTGCTGGAAGAGTTCCTCTAACCTTTTTGGGGGAGAAGGTGGGACGTCCTCATCCCCCAAAGGGAAACCTAACCTAAGCCTTAACCTAAGAAGGAGAGATGGGTGCTCGCCTGGCTCCTGCCAGACGCATAATGAGAGTTTGTACGAGCGCCGCTGTCTTATAAGGTTCTAACCAGCCAGTTGGCTTAATCCGCCAGTTGGCTTAGAAGGCTTAATCTGACTTAGGCGTAAATAGCTTGTTCAGGTGTACATTAGTAGGGTTGAGTTGCCAGATTGCGCTATTTATTTAATTAAAGCACATATTCTTGACAGTTGGCTTTCCACCAGTTGACATTATCCGATAGTTGGCTTAATCCGCTAGTTGGCTTAACCCGCCAGTTGACGTAGAAGACCTAGAAGTCAGGTGTATATATTAATTAACTTTTCAGCTGCCAAATTGCGCTGCTCAGATATTCTTGACAGTGGGCTTAGAAATCCGTCAGTCGGTTTAGAAGGCCTAACCAGCCATTTGGTATACATATAATTAAATAATAATATCGTTTATAACGGGTGATCAAAAAGTAACGCAACCCATGGAGAAACGCACATAATTGATTTTTTCCTTCTGTTGCAGGTGGTGAATATATGAAAAAGATGAAATACACCTTGGAGCAGCGTATATTCATTGTCACGCAGTACATTCGCTCCAGAAGCTATGCCCAGACGCAGGAGGCCTTCACGGAAATGTATGGAAGAGGTGCTCCAAACAAATCCTCTATCAAGCGACTATACGACAAGTTTCAAGAGACAGGGAATGTCGATGACGTAACGAGAAGCGGTCGGCCGAAGGTGTTGACACAGGACAAGTTGATCGACGTGCAAGCTGCCTATACTCTGAGCCCCGAAAGTCCCTGCGACGCCTTTCAAGCCAGTCCGGGCTCTCCTATGGCAGTGCCCACACCGCGGTGCGAAGATCATTGAAAATGTACCCCTACAAAATGCGTGCCGTCCATCAACTCCTGGCTCGAGACCATGAATCTCGCCAATCTTATTGTCGATGGTTTATGGAATTTGTAACGCCGGATGGGGAAGAACTGGATGATTGGTACTGGTCAGACGAGGCGTGGTTCCATCTTGATGGATACGTCAATGCACAGAATAGTCGAGTATGGGCCACGGAAAACCCACATGAGCTGCATGAGTCACCTCTACACGCACAGAAAATTGGTGTCTGGTGTGCCATGTCACGTAGTCGCATCTTCATAACATTCTTCCAATACACAGTGAACAGTGGCCGGTACATAATGATGGTGAAAGAATTTGTCAACACCTTGCCGGCAGAGAGGTTGCAGAACACGTGGTTTCAACAGGACAATGCCACAGCCCATACAGCCAGAAACACCATGGCTTACTTGGAAACGTGTTTTCCAGGACGATTGATCTCACGTGGGTTGTGGCCAGCGCGATCTCCGGATTTATCGCCTCCCGACTTTTTCTTGTGGGGTTACCTGAAAGATGCCGCATATGTCACTCACCCTCACAGTATTCCAGAATTGCAGGCGATGATTCAGAGGTGTGTTGATGCAATTTCACTGGAAACGTTGCAAAGGGTCTTTAAGAACATAAATCGCCGTATCCACTTGTGTGAAGCACAGAACGGTGCCCACTTCCAGCACTTGCTCTGAAATAAATCGTTTTCCCATGGGTTGCGTTACTTTTTGATCACCCTGTATATACAACCAAAAGAATGAAATAAAACACCATTACATCATTGTTTATTTAGACGAATTATTGGAATCAATTTCACGAAATATATAGAAAATAAATATACAATCCTATACAAGCGAATGAATATATATGATCAAAAAAATAAAATAAAAAATAATAATAGTATAAGAAATACGAACAAAGGAATATATATATATAATCAAAAAATAAAAAATAATATAATACAAAACGATGGAGTATAATCATCAATATATTAGCACAAGAAAAAAAATTATATTTATATATATACACAATTATATTAAATAGCTAAATATATTGAAAATAAATATACATCAAAATACATTCGTTCTACTGCGCTTAACTAAAACACTAAACTCGCACGTAATTGACTCTACAGTCACATCATTATTGCTTTGCACTACGCAGTAAATACAAATTAACATTATTTCACCGCTCAAGGTGTGCGGGGGCCTATATTCGATGTAAATGGCCTTCATATCGTTCAATACTATTTTTGTGTCCACTTTACATTCGGTTGGCAAGTTATCTTTAAACACCGATAGAATACATTCAAAAGGCACGTACAAAGACGGTATCGTTAGCCACCACATCATTATTAAATAAGAGTTTATAAACACTCCTTTCCAATTGAGGTTTTTTTCTTACCGACCCGAGCATCTCAATCGTGAACTGTTCTTCACAACGAGTAGCGGCAATTGAAATAATCTTCCAAGTCGTAACGACAGCTGCTCATTATATACAGGTACAATTCTTCAGGGTGAACAATGTACGCGAGCTCTGCCCTGTACCGCTCAAGTCCTTTGTACCAAGTTCATGATATTTCCGAAAGTCTAAGCCTTTTAAATAAGCATCCAGCTCTAGACCATTCTCGCCTTGTATATTCCTACATTCGATAAACCCGTCGAGCAGAGCTGTGTATGCATATTCAAGAACCGTGTCAAAATAAATCATATCCGTAACACGCGCGTCTAATATAGGCTTCAGCTTGCGGAATCCGACGATTTCAAACATTCTGTCGAGGATGAATCGGTTTCGCGTAGGGACAAGAACATTATTATCTTATGCATTCTTCCACATCAGTCGTATATCAATGCATGGCTGATCGTTATTTATACACAACGTACAAACAATGGCATATGAGGGGGCATCACTGATCTGTTCCCTTCTTGTACCCACACCAGCAGGTATTTTATAAAGGTTCGTATAGTTGTATTTGGAATGGATGATCGTCGTAGGACTGTGTATGTTTTTAAAAGCTGCGTGAGAGATCGTACAAAACCTCTACTTATTTTAGGATTGTCATGAACATCGTATCTCCCCATCCGTAATATAAGGACTCTCTACGCTAGTTATGATAAAAGTCGAAAATATGGAAGGCATCATGATTTGTGTAAGGGATGTCTCGAGTTTGCGGATGATATAGTGAAAAATTGTAAGGAGTGCTACATGGTATGTGAGCAGTGTAAAAGCCCAAATGTGAAAGTCGTGTAGTTGAGGCTGAGAAGAGGGAATGCAATGTGTGTAGACGTAAATTTTTCAATAATAAATGGTTTGAGCTCCATAAATCAATTGGCATTTGCCGGAAAATGAGAATCTGTGAATGTGGCATGTTTCATATGAAGAATAATTGGGGTAAGTTTATGCATAAATGCGATGAAATTCACTGTTCTACATGCCATGAAAAATATAAGGCGGATGGAGTGAGTCATGTAAGTTATATGAAAGATGCTAAGCCTAAAAATAAACCCTGTATAACAGTGTACTACGATATAGAAACATACACGAACGCTGAAACCAAAGAGGTTATTCCACAGTTACTCGTAAGCCAGACTATCTGTGATGAGTGCATGGGTGTCGAGTCTGATGAGTGTCACAAATATGGTAAACGGACAAACGTTTTTATAATGATTGCACACGACAGCCCTGTGAAACTCTTTTTATCCTATATTGTCAAGTTAGCGGACAAGTTAAAAAAAAGACTGTATATTCTTGCTCATAACGGAACAAAATCTGACAAACAGTTCCATTATAAGGAGTTGCTTGAACACGAGTCATCGGAGATATTTACAGGCGAACCCTTGAAAAGAGGCACCAAACTAATACAAATGCAGATAAGAGGTAATATTCAGTTTAAAGACACCCTGCTGTTCACACCTTGTAAATTAGCGAAGCTACCCAAGGTCATGGGCGTAGCCGCTGATGTTTCAAAAGGGTAATTCCCTTACACTTTCCTCAATAACGAAACTTTAAACTACGTAGGACTGCCTCCCCCCAAACATTACTTTAACTACACTAATATGAGTTATAGTGAGCGTGAAGATTTTGACTGCTACTACAACAGTTTTAATGAAACTAGTCTATACAATATAGTTGATGAATGTGAAAGTTATTGCGTGAATGATGTGCGCGTGCTTAGAGTATGTTTCGAGGCTTTTAGAAGGATGTACATAGCCTGTTTCAAATGCGATCCGCTGCAAGTCGCAACCACGATCGCCTCATTATGTTTTACGGTGCTCAAGAATAACTTCATGCCTAAAGACACCTTAGCCCTCATTCACAGAAACAATCCCCACAGTTATGGGCACAAGGCTATTTACTGGCTCATACACTTTAGCAACAGACCTGGGTATACATAATGAATACTTCCCCCGTTTTGCGAGCTTTTTTTAAGGTCACTGGACGTGTTTTTTGGGTTGATGGTCTAAGTGAAGATCCAACCCCTCGTGAAAAGATTGTGTACTCCTTTAACGGCTGGTGGTGGCATGGATGCTCACGCCCTGACTGTGCCGTCACAGGAGACCTGCATAGAAGATCCCCTGCCGACAGCCTAGCATGGACCCGTAATCGTGATCAACTTATAGGCTCCCAGTTCACTCACAAGATTGTGTGGGAGCATGAGTATGATGCACGGATTGAAACAGATGGCCAGTACCGTGAAGAAATAAGGGCCATCAACTGTTGAATGGTGTTGGACCCCCTCAAATGCGGTGACAGCTTGTTTGGAGGGCGTACAAATCTATTCAAGCTATACTTTCCACCTACGAAGGGCGTGAAACTCCATTACTACGACTTCTGTTCTTTATATCCCTACGTGATGATGAGCAATCCATACCCCGTAGGTGCGCCTGAAAAACTACTGGGTTCCCCCATGCCAAACATCGAGGAGTTCTCAGCTAACTTGAGTGAGCTACTTCGGACCCTCTTTCGTAGACGTGCTCCCCACTTCGCGATTTATGGATGCCGATCTTATCCGTCGTTACAGATCACAAGCTCACGTTTCCCCTGTGCGTGAAGTGCGTAGAGAACAATGGGGTTTGTAATCATACACCCAACTAGCGTAAGATCAGAGGTGTATATATACAAGCCCTGAGCTGGACCTAGCCGTTCGCCACGGCTACAGAATATTGAAGATACATGAGGTGTGGAGGTTTCAGAAGCAACCCACCTTTTCACGCATATACAGAGTGTTTCAGGAGGAAAGGTCAATACTTCGGTAGGTCATAGTATCGGTCATTATGAGAGAAAAAGTTCACATGAACATGTGTCTAATTCTGAATAGTTACGGAGATAGAGCTGTTTCAATCTGATGCCCGCGCAGCTCTTCCTTCCCCCGCGGTGGTCCCATTCAATGGCCACCAAGGTCTCGAGACCTCTCTCCGTTAGATTATTGTTTGTTGGGGTGGATGAAACGTCACGTTTACAAAAGAAAGGTGGA
Source organism: Bathynomus jamesi (assembly GCA_023014485.1). Lineage (NCBI taxonomy): Eukaryota > Metazoa > Arthropoda > Malacostraca > Isopoda > Cirolanidae > Bathynomus > Bathynomus jamesi. The sequence goes on from JAJOZX010001519.1 coordinate 651,212, forward strand.
TACACGAGACGAATTGCTCGCGCGCATTTTGGATGCTGTTGCCCGCATAAAGGAACGTCAAGATCAACTCAGACGAACAACACGCGATCTTCGCACACGAGTTGCAAAGTTCATTGAGGTTGACGGTGGGATTTTCGAAAACGTATTGTAAACTGTAACAAATTTGTCATTTCTGTATCTAATACCATTCAAAATGCCAATGTTTAAACATTAAATGTTAGAAACAGTAATTGGTTTCTCTTTCTTGATTACCATTAACAATGCTTTTGTATTTGTAGATTCAAACAGCTCTATCTCCGTAACCATTCAGAATTAGACATGTTCATATGAACTTTTTTTCTCACAATGACGGATACTATCACCTCCCGAAGTATTGACCTTTCCTCCTGAAACACGCTGTATATAAACGCTTGTTTGAAGGATAAGGTGGAAGCATCGGGGTATCCGCGAGTTGATACCAAAGATGAAAAAACGGCTTATATTCAGCGTTACGTGACCGTGAAGGTACACACCTTGACGTTCCCAAATTGTTAAGAATCCTGGCAAGCGCTTTAATGCAAAGGTGTGTCTAAACAGTCTTTGGGGAAAATTTGCACAGAATACTGGAAAATGGAACGTTCATTTGGCACAAAGTTATAGTGAATTCTGGGATTATGCCAACGCTCCCGATAAAGAGGTTATGGAGATCATGAATGTAGGTAATACTTACATAATAAAGTACAACATCACCGAACTGGCCACAGATACCTCACGGGTTACAAACATACCTGTAGCCAGCTTGACAACGGCCTACGCCCACATCAAGTTTTGGGGACTACTGCCCTCTCTTGGGCGGAGGATGCTGTGCGCTGACACAGATAGCATAATATTCACAGAGAGGGAGGGTGAATACGTGCCTCCTATTGGGGAATTCCTTGGAGAGTTAACTGACGAGATCAAAGATGAGTATGGTATGGTGCATACGCTGACTCATTTGTATCAACAAGGCCAAAAACTTATGGGGTATGGGTGAGGGTGGGGGAGGAAATGAAATATATCGTGAAGGCTAAGGGTATCACGCTTAACCATGCGAACCGACGAGTCGTTAACTTTGACTCGTTGAAGGATCTAGTGTGCTTGGGAGATGAGGGTGACCAGCTACCCCAACTGACTGTGGGAACCCACAATTTTCGGGCGCAGAAACTGGGGTGTGTGAAGGAACTTAGGGGCACGAAGGTGTGCCCTAACACCTATAGGAAATGATACCAGGTGCCTGGTACTTATGATACCGTACCCTTCGGATACCTTAATCCTTGATTGTTTATATATATATATACACACACATATATATATATATATATATATATATGAAAATTATTTCACAAAAGCAACACGTGAAAAATATTTATGATGAATAAAACCAAGAAGGAAAAGAAACACAGAATGGTGCTCAAGCGCTTTCGTCTAATGACATCCTCAGGAACACTGAAGTACATAGAGAATTACAGCCTATATATAGGTTACAGAAAAAAAATAAATAAATATATATATATATATATATATATATATATACATACATACATATACAATAAACGGAGAAATGAAATTTAAAAAAAAAATTATTAAAAATTAAAAGATTGTGGGAGGGGCATACAACTTTGTAAGGAAACACCATCGATTTTTAGCACAAGATCAAACTACAGATTTTTAGCACAAGATTAAATTAATTGTTTCCAACCAATGTTATAAAAAAATAAAAAAATACAAATTTATACTGGAAATATGCCTGGGTTTTATCACTCTACCCTTCTTGTATATAAAAATAGATTGAAAAATAAAAGTTATTAGAGTGGCATACAAGTTTACCAAAGATTTAGCGTTCTACCCTTCTTATCTAAATCTTTTCTGAAGGAATTCAAAACAACAGGATCGAGTTGAAAAAGACCTTTGCTTATGTTGAAGTTATTTGTAAGTTGGATAATGGCAGACTCAATAATATTTCTATTAACAATGTTTCTATTAACATTGTTTCAAACCAATGGTATAGATAAAAAAATATACAAATTTATACTGGAAGCCTGCCCGGGCTTTAGCACTCTGCCCTTTTTGTATATAAAAATTGAAAAATAAAAGTTATTAGAGTGGCATACAAGTTTACCAAAGATCTAGCGTTCTACGCTTCTTATCTAAATCTGTTCTGAAGGAATTCAAAACAACAGGATCGAGTTGAAAAAGACCTTTGCTTATGTTGAAGTTATTTGTAAGTTGGATAATGGCAGACTCAAGAATTTTTCTATTAACAATGTTGCTAGAGTGAAATAAAACTGAAGCATTATTCCAATCAATACGGTGGGATAACTCTGACAAATGAACAAAAAGGGCACTGGACAACTGTCCTGTTCTAACGGAATATTGATGCTGTTTTATACGTGTGTGCAAATCCTTTCCCGTCTGACCTATGTAAAAGGAATCACATTGTTTACAACCAATTTTATAGATAATGCCTGAATTATTGGTAGGGCTATTTTTTACTATGATATTTTTCACAATATTGTTATATGAAAATCCTACATTAATATCGAAAAGTTTAAGTACATTAGCAATGCCTAAAAAGCCCGGGAAAAATGGAAGTATTAAAATATTTTTTGACAAAGTACGAGTGTTATTATTCAGACGATAGAAAGTTCCTTTTGCCTTGTTGAAACAAGGCGAATAGTAGTTACGAAGATATCTTTCCTAAACGTTTTCGCAATAGCCTCTCACAATTAAAAAAAGATGGGGAGCTCCATATTACTAAAGCAGACAAGGCTAACACCATAGTTATTATGGACAAAGTGGACTACATCAGAAAGATGAACGAGCTTCTCCAGGACCCCGCCACATACAGCAAACTTAGGAAGAACCGGCAGGATGACGTCATGAAATCATTTAATAGTGGCTTGAAACGCATTCTCAAAGATTATAAGGACTTAATTCCGCTTTTCATGTCCACTTCACCTTCTGTGCCCTACCTTTATGGTCTTATTAAAACCCACAAACCTGGCAACCCTATGCGCCCTATTCTTAGCTCGGTGGGCTCTATTACTTATAAACTCTCCAAATGGCTTGTCAAAGTCTTGTCCCCCATCCTCAGAACTATCTCTGATTCACATGTAAAAAATTCCATGGATATTACTGAAAAATTGAATAATGCACGTACTGAAACTAACGATAGATTGATCAGTTTTGACGTTTGTTCATTGTTTATAAAAGTGCCGATTGAAGATATGCTTGACTTTCTCTCCCAAGAATTACATAAGTATGACCTGCCACTACCTTCACGCATTGTTTTTGAATTTATTAAGCTTTGCATGAAAGACTGTAAATTCACTTTCAATAACGAGTATTATCAACAAGTTTATGGGAGGGCTATGTGCGTGTACATAGGGAAAGCCATGGTTTTAAGTTTAGTATCTATCGGAAAAAAAAAAAATTTGTCCTACGTACACTTTTACTCGGGACATGACACCCCTACAAAGAAGGCCATTTTTTCTTCGATGTTTCTCCGCGCCCTGAGGATCGTCAGTCCGGAATAATCGATGCCGAATTAGAAAAAATCAACGGTATTGAAAGTGGTCTGTGTTATCCATCTGCGTTTATGGAATCTTGTCTCAACAAGGCAAAACGAACTTTCTATCGTGTCAATAATAACACTCGTACTTTGTCAAAAAATATTTTAGTACTTCCATTTTTCCCGGGATTTTTAGGCATTGCTAATGTACTTAAACTTTTGGATATTCATGTAGTATTTTCATATAACAATATTGTGAA
>JAJOZX010001519.1:662500-667500 GCA_023014485.1 Bathynomus jamesi
TCATGCATGTTTGCATGGAATGTTCCAGTTTCTCGCAGTCGCCGATGCAAATGCGCAAATGTTTGGTGGTTTGGCACACGTCTGTTTGGGAAGCGCTGTCGGTACAACCTCACAGCAGCTCTTCCGTTTCCATTGGCAGCCCCATACACCATATGCATGTCAGCCATCTCAGCAGTCGTGAAGCGCTCCATGTTACGCGTACTACGTCCGATTTAAGAATGCCCGCGGCAAGCGCGAGTCTAGCCCACTTCACCTTTTAGCCAATTGCAGCGGCGCCCTCTCGCGCCCAATGGTGACGTCAGCGGACATACACTTATAGATGAAAAGGGTTTGTCTTGGTGTTGCCTATCCCCCATTACAATTTGTAGAGAAAGTTTTTAAACACCCTGTATACATATATATATACCTATACATATATACATATACATATATACATATATATATATATACATATACATATATATATATACATATACATATATATATACTCAGACCGTGCATGGAAGAAGGAACTCTTCTGGGATAATTAAATCCACTATAGTCCGAATAAGTAACGGTAAATGACAAATACCATAGTTTTTCTTTTTCATGATGCAAGCCCGACGTGGGCAACGGGTCTCTCGCAAAGAGGTCCCATAAATATAGCTTCCCTCACCAGCTATCTGTAAAGCAGACAGGATCCAGCTTTGGGACATGGATCTAGGGTTTAAAGCAGCCTAGCCCCACTACATTTAGAACCTCAATATTTACCATTACTTATTCGGACTATAGTGGATTTAGTTATCCAAGAAGAGTTCCTTGTTCCATGCACGGTCTGTGTGTATCATAAAAATCTCAGGGAGCCATTCTGAGTTCATTCCCATATACATATATATATACATATACATATATATATATATACACATTCAACTGCAAAGAACACGCAGTATAAATAACGTAAAGAACGACGCTTGCGCGGAATATCTCCTATACAAGCGTCGTTCTTTACGATATATATATATATATATATATTATATATATATATATATATATACATATATATATAATATATATATATATATATATATTATAATAATATAATATATATATTATTATACATATATATGTTATAATGTCTCTCAGGGAACCATTCTGAGTTCATTCCCATATACATATATATATACATATACATATATATATATATACATTCAACTGCAAAGAACACACGCAGTATAAATAACGTAAAGAACGACGCTTGCGCGGAATATCTCCTATACAAGCGTCGTTCTTTACGATATATATTATATATATATATATATATAATATATACATATATATATATATATATATATATATAATGTTTCAGACCAACAAAAACCCTAGGATCCACTCATGGCTGGTCTACCTAACTGTGTTCGTAATTGTGTATTGTGTATGTCCTCCGTGGTGGCGGAGGGGACCTACAATTTTACGTGGGTTCCGAATCCCAAGAACATAAGAAATTTATGTAAAAACTCCCTGCACAATCGCAACTACCAATTTTTGCAAAACTAAATAAATATCAATTAAAAACTAATTAATTATCGATTTAAAACTAAAGATAGAATCTCTCCACAAATATGTTACACTCTATATCTATTTATAACCGACATGCACATATATCAGATCCAAAGAATCCAGTCATTTTCATTACGGTATCCATCAATACTAGTACCTTGCCCAACGAAAAATAAGTCACGGTCCATATTGATTGCGGACCAAGTCAAAATTTACAACCAATATACTGTACATTACAATATACGTATACACTTAGGAGGAAAAGTGTAGGTGTGGCTGTAAAGACTGTACAGTAATGTAGAAATGTGTGTGCACCCATTTTGGGTCTCCCATTTCAAGGTGTTTGTGGGGCAAGTGAAGATCATGAGTTTTTCAATACCTCACAGTACTATGGGGGGCACCGCTCGGCAGAGGAATCTCTTTAAATGGGGTGTGCTGCCTCCCTATATCCCACAACACTTGTGTTGAGCTGTGGGATCTATCACCACAAAGCCTTAATTTTACTACCTTAAACTATACCCAATTTATCAACATATGCGTCTAATCGATTTTTAAACATGTTTATAGACGTGCTACTAATTACTTCTACCGGCAAACTATTCCACCTATTTACTATTCTATGCGTAAAAAAGTTTTTCGCAACTGCTCTCTCGAACCTTCTACTTGTCAACTTACACCCGTTATTTCTAGTCCTATTATATTGAGATATTTCGAAAAAGCTATCTCTATCTACGTTATCGAACCCATTCATAATTTTGAAAACCTGGATTAGATCACCCCTTAGCCTCCTTGTCTCGAGTGTTGTTAATTTTAACTCCGTAAGCGTATCCTCGTACGACTTTGACCTAAGCGACGGAATCATCTTAGTTGCTCGTCTTTGAACTCTTTCGATTTTGTCTATATTTTTGCGCATATGCGGATTCCAAAATTGGACCGCGTACTCCAAATGGGGTCTAACTAATGATTTATAAAGAGGAACTATAATATCGTGCGATTTGTACTCAAAATTTCGAGCTATAAAACCTAACACTTTGTTCGCCATATTGACCGCTGCTGTACTTTCTTTCGCTACTTTTAAATCACCAGTGACTATAACTCCTAAATCTTTTTCCTGCTCTACGCTTGTTAAATCTTTCCCTGACATACTATACTCAAAATTACCGTTACGCGAGCCTATATGTAAAATTTTGCACTTATCAACGTTAAATCTCATTTGCCATGTGACTGACCAATCAACGATTTTATTCAGATCTTCCTGGATTTTACCTCTATCTTCGTCATTAACCCTTTACTACCCAAAAGGACAAATTTATAACCTTTGAAATACACAAATTCACAATTTAATCCTACAAAATATTTGGGCAGTAAAGGGTTAATCGCCCTACCACCCAGCTTCGTGTCATCCGCCAACTTTGAAACTGTTCTGACTAGGCCGACATCTAAATCGTTAATATATATAAGAAAAAGCAAGGGGCCCAACACAGAACCCTGAGGAACGCCACTCGCTACATTAGCCCAACACGACTCCGCTCCATCAACGTCCACCCTCTGTTTCCTACCTCGCAACCACTCTTCTAGCCAATTTATTACTACAACTCTGATTCCATGAGCCTTAGTTTTTTTCAATGAGTCTTTTGTGCGGCACGGTGTCAAACGCTTTTTGAAAATCTAAATACACTACATCAACCACCCGATGTCTATCGTAAACGTCAACCACGCTTTGGAAAAATTCTAAAAGATTAGTTAAGCATGATTTGTTTCGCGTAAAACCGTGCTGCGTATTTCTAACTAGTTTATGCACTTCTAAGTGTTCGACTATACGATCCCTAATTATTGATTCCAGTAGCTTACCTACAACAGACGTTAAACTGATTGGCCTATAATTTCCCGCCGCACATTTATCGCCTTTCTTAAAGATAGGTGTTACGTTTGCTAACTTGAAATTATCTGGTACGGACCCCTCAGAAATAGACGCATTAAAAATCTTTGTTAGCGGCACAACAATGCTATCTTTTAATTCTTTTAGTTGTATGGGATGTATGGAATCCGGCCCCGGTGATTTACGCGTTTTCATTTTATCAATATAGCGCATTACCTTCCCTTCACTAACAACGATATCATCCAAAATATTACCATCATCAAAGGGTATTATGTCTATGACCGTAGGGATACTCGTTACATCTTCTATAGTAAAAACTGACGTAAAAAATTCGTTTAGCAAGGTAGCCATTTCCTTGTTTTCAGAAACTAGATCTCCGTTTACATTTTTCAAAGGCCCCAAGACACTTTTTACTGGATTTCTATTATTGACGTATTGAAAGAATCGCTTGGGGTTTTCTTTACCGTCACGAGCTATGGAGATTTCAAATTCGCGCTTGGACTTTTTTATTACACTTTTCGCTTCACTCCTTAGAGATATGTAGTTGTTTCGTAACAACAGATTATCTTTATCGCACTTATATAGATTATAAGCCCTATCTCTAATCTTTATAATGTCTCCTACTCTAGAAGTAAACCAGAAGGGCTTATTGTTTACTTTCGCAAGCTTAATTTTGTACGGTACACATTCCTCATTTATAGTCCTAAATACCGTTTCGAACGATTCCCACATTAGTTTTGCGTTGGAGTTCCCCATTACGTTTTCCCAATTGACGTGTGAAAATTTATTTCGAAATTTACTAAAGTTTGCGTGCTGGAAGTTAGGAATTTTAGTCGAGTTAGTTGGTTTCGAGTGACTTACTGAGAGGACAAACTCTACCATATTGTGATCGCTATTGCTCAACGGTTCTATTATTGAAGATCAGTAATTAGCCTATCATCCGTAGTTATTACTAAATCTAAAATACTATCCAACCTCGTAGGTTCCCCAACCTTTTGAATAAGAAAGCTATCCTCGAGAAAATTAACTAAACGATTACCTTCCGCGTCTCCCTGCATTGTATCGTAATTCACGTTGGCGCAATTAAAGTCACCCATAACTAAAGCCTGCTCACTACAGATTATTCTCTTTACTTCACGATATAACGCTTCATCCGTATCAGCTGTTTGATTAGGGGGGCCTATATATAACCGCAACAAGAAGTTTGAAATCGTTCAATTTAAGTTCTGCTATAGTTGAATCTATCGGTTCTGGAATTGAGTGCTTTACTTCAATAACGTTCGCAATATTATCTTTGATACACAACATAACACCGCCTCCTCGCCTACCTATTCTGTTTTTAACAAAAAGTCTATAACCTTTAATTTGATACTCCCCTACAAAGTCACGTGTTTCAGTGCTAAGCCACGATTCATTTATCGCAATTAAATCATAGTCTTTACAAGCAATAAAAGAAAAAAATTCGTTTATTTTATTTCGTAGGCTACGAGCATTTAAGAATAGAACCTACAAATTGTTTGTAACTGCGACACCTTCGCGAGCGCGGGGGAAATTTGTGGAATTTACCCTGGGACAGTTCGGGTTC